>JAODAL010018311.1:0-75120 GCA_025379985.1 Phyllomedusa bahiana
TAACTCTGCTGCCCGTCTTACCCCACCTCTTCCTCGCTACTCCTTTTTCCCCCCTCTGCCAATCCCCTTCAAGGCTACCAATAGCTAGCAAATCATTTCAAGTTGTAACCAGACCCAAGGCTCTCAGACCTCTCCCCCCCTCTCTCTGCCCAAATCCCCAGATATCTCCCTCACGCAATCTCCGCTCCTCACAGGACCTTCTTCCTGTTCTCCTCTTATCAGCTCCTCACATAACCATCTCCAAGACTTTGTTGCGCTTCCCCACACTCTGGAATGCATGCCCCAACACATCAGACTCTCCCCACTTCACCAGCTTCAAAGCAATCTCAAACCCATTTCTTCAGGATTGCCTATAACCTACAATAACCCTGCTGCCACTGTACTACCCAAAAACCCATGTCTGCCCCTCTCCTCCCGTCTCTTCCCTCCCCTTGTAGATTGTAAGCCTTCGCGGGCAGGGTCCTCTCTCCCTCTGTACCAGTAATACGTCATTCATTGTCATTATTGTACTCACTTGACATATCATGTATGTGAACCCCCCCCCCTCAAATGTACAGCGCCATGGAATCAATGGCGCTTAAAAAATAAATGTTAATAATAATAATAATAATAATATATATATATATATATATATATATATATATATATACACACATGGATCCATACATTATATATATATAATATATTTATATTTATATTTATATATATACACACACACACATACACACACAAAATATATGCACATACACGCACACACATATGCATACATACACACATGTATACGCATGCATACATACCCACACATACATACATATACACACAGTATGTATACATATACACAGTATGCATACACATATGCATACACAAACATGCATAAACACACACATACATACACACATATGCATACACACAGTATACATACATACGTATGCATACACACATGCATACACACATGTACAGTATAAAAATCAATTAGCAAAGGTAATTGTTTCCCACTGACAGATAATCATACACAGATTCAGTAGTATTGCAGTGTATTATTATTATTATTAGAAAAGTAGTAAATGCTCTTGTTTTTGTTGCTTTTATGTGTATACATATAAAAATGATGGCAATCAACACCACAGCCATACTGGGAAAAACTCTAAATGTACAGCAAAAATACTAGTGTGATTCATTGCCTTTGCCCTTTTTTCTTTAGTTTGCTTGTATTTCTTTTTACTATTTGCCATTTTTACATCGTAAATGTACAAACTCCCACTCACCCACCCAGAAAAAAAAAAAAATAAATCCATACAAACTACAAGCTGGGTCAAGCCAAGTTTCACCTTAAACTACCTGATCTTTTTAAACATTCATTTTCACCTGGTATTAACCAGCTGCCATTGACCAGGCAAGAAGCAATAAACTCTATCTTCCCCTAAATGGACTAAGTCCATCACTTCTCTCCAGGTTCACAATGTAATAGAACCTTGTTTATTCATCTTGCGCTTTGGCCTAAGAGACGTCATAATAAGCTGTTCTCCAGATATCCAGCGATTCGTATCCTATTATTTCTCTATTATCAGCCATAAGACGCACATAAATCTAGAACGCTTGAATAAATCCTTGAACCTTTAGTTTGCTGTTTGTCTGAGAACACTGCATACACGTTATAAATGAGACTTACATTAATACAATGTTGAATGCCATCTGGGGCAACAACATTAAGATAAGAATTTTCATCTTGAAAGAAAAAAAAAAAAATGGGATTACCATAATGTATTTACTTTATGAAAATCAACGGCTGAGAGCTGAATTGACAGAAGTTGAGGAAATGGTTACTGAGGAATGACAGGAAGATTTAAAAGGAAATTAGAGTCTGATTTTCACACTTTCTATCTCGACACAGGGACGCGCTGAGATTTCCAAGCTATCTGAAATTGAATTTACAGCTAAAGTGGATGGAGAGTTCTGTGATGGTTTCCAAGAGGTCATTCTGTTTTCACTCATGGGCTCCTTAAGATGCCAATTTGGGAACGTGCAATTACTTTTAACCTGGGTAGTAGAGCTGTAGAGTTGCTAATGTCAGGTTGACATGAATGGACTAATAAATTTCTACCTTAGATTATCTTCTTTTAAAAAATAGTTTGTATGCCTCGCCCAACACTGTTCCTGGCTAGAGTTTATGGAGAAATCGTCTTTGGCACTCTATCAGGCGAAGAACGGGTGCAAACCCAAAAAATATATAATATTCCTTGGTATAGAAAGGTTGCACACCAATATTTAAATTTTTCATTTCAAAAAAACTTTATTAAGTAACACAATAATCATCCGGCTTCATAAAATACAGGATCAAAATATTTCCATCTTTTATATAGTTAGATTGATATACTTTGTACGTTTCGGTTCATAGACGGACCTTTTTCAACCGAATCTTTTACAAGTTTTAGATCTCTTAGGCCTCGTTCACACGGCTTATTTGTCCGCAGATTGGCGCCGTACTCCGCGCCGGATTTGCGCTGCAGTACGGCGCCAATCCGTCGGAGTAATTACGGTAATCCACTGCTCTCCTAAAGAACAGTGGATTCCGTTGCTCCTCCCCGCTCGGCGAATCCACCGCGGGGGGAGAAAGTGACATGCACACTATTTACGGCGCTTACGCGCCGTAGATAATGCAAGTCTATGGGGCCGGGGAGCGGCGCCCCCGCCGAGCCCCGTACCTTATTCACGCCGGATTTGTGAGCGCAATCCGGCTCACAAATCCGTCGGGAATAAGCCGTGTGAACACGGCCTTAGTCAGTTCTTTGTTTTTTTATAATACCTGCGGCATGTTGTTCTAAGACATGGATGGAGCCGGAACCTGGCTAGAGACATAATATATTGTCAATGCCCACAATCCCAGAAATATGTTCAAAATAAACCCACTCTAAAATATAACTTTTGTTTAACACCAATTTAAAATATACACGCAACAAACTCCCTATGGAAGCAAATGGTGGACATATCATTGGTCTTGGTTACATGCTGGAGAGCCGTCCTGCACCTTGGGGCAGGTCCCGGAAGATCCCCTGATGAACCCTCCATAACAAGCGAGGGAAAAACGCATCGAGATTTTGTCATCAAAGGACCGTAGGAGGAACTTATCTTTTTTCTTATTTAGATGTGACATGTTGGGAATGTGTTTCTTGTAGGGGCTGTATTTACTATCAGTGCTGCTTGTATTGTGTATGTTTTAATTTTAGGGGCCATTTGTGTCTGATTGTATTGATTACTTGGGCCTTGTGGAGAAGAGGTTATATATTTGTGGCTATTGCTTGATAGTTATTAGCCTAGTACCTCAATAGGGCAAGCCACTGAGAGGCAGGGCCGCCCTTTTTAGGGCAATGTCCCTACCTGTTTTGATAGGATTTCAATAGGTGACAGTATAGGGATATATCTATATCACTTTTGACAACTTTTGTCTTTTTCCCTTTTTTGGGGGGCTTTGCTACAATATTCATTATCTATATAGTATTCTCTTCTCCAGTGATATATTTACACATCGGCTCCGACATTATTTGCTTCCATAGGGAGTTTGTTGCGTGTATATTTTAAATTGGTATTAAATAAAAGTTATATTTTAGAGTAGGTTTATTTGGAACATATTTCTGTGATTCTGTGTGGACTATTAACCTGGTTATTTATCAGCTAATTTCTGTGATTGTTCAATGCGCACAATCCTCGGTTTCATAGAACTGTCAAAAAATAAAAAATAAAGAGGAGGTGCAGTTTACATTCATTTGTATGTAAATGCACAATTCTTGGTATTGTTGCTCAAATGGGGCGCTATTCGGTTTGACACAGGTTCAACCAATTATGGGAAAGAATTCAATTTTCTCTAACCTTATCCCATTATATAACCTTGACCCTTACCCTAAGTTAGGGTTAAGGCTGTTCAAGACAATGCTTTCATTGTGACCTAACCTTTGGTCCAATGACACTTCCTGTTAGGTCAACATAGGCACACTTCACTGGACAAGACTATAAAACTTAACCTTTACTGAAAAACTCTTAAAAAGGGGGAGTAATAATAAAAGCCTCCCACAAGTAAATAGATAGAACACTTAGCAGGTATATAATAGAAAAAAGGAAGGAACAAACTATCCCTATAAAGCCCTACCTATAGACTAACTGTCACAATATTTGCGGGATTTGTGTCCCAACAAGGATGGTTCCACCAGGAACCTAAACTAAATATACCCTAGTACACCCTGGTTACAGGAGAGTACAGAAATACACGTATATGGTTCCTGAAACACAATAAAAAAACAATAAGTGTCAATACAAACTTATAAGCCCGACTCAATGCATATTTGTAAGCCCCAGTTAGGTCAACATAGGCGCAATAATAGAGTAACCGTGTTATTTGATGTTGCGTCAGACAATACTTGCTGTTACCATAATATTGGACCTACAGTATGTTGAAGTAAGTATGGTCTAACACAACATCACATCAAACTTCTGGTAACTATATTATTAGGCCTGTGTTGAAGTAACTAAGTAATATTTGACACAAAATCAAACACCATTTTTGGTTAGCATAATATTTGATGTATGTGGAAGTATTGTTTGATGTTGCGTCAGACTTTACTTATGGTTACGTCAACATAGGTCCAATAATATAGTAACCAGAAGTGGTGTTTGATGTTACTCTTATCTTTAGTTTAATGCTGCTTTGTTATTTATATGAGCATACACCAGTATTGTAGCCTTGGTAAGGGGTTTCCTTCTCACTTACCACTATTATTTACTCATAATACAAAAGGTCATCAAGGCTCATAATTATTAAAAATTTCATTTTATAACTTCATTATTGTAGGAAAAATACTAAATAGCAAGCACCGTGAAAATTCTCAAACAGTCATAAAAAAACCTGGTGATGCTACTGCTTCAACTTTCAAATTAGTCCTTTTTTCAGAAGTCCTCAAACATTCTTTTGGGACTCCCCACAGAGCTGGGCCATCAACTCTGTGGGGAGTCCCAACAGAATAATTATGAGCCTTGATGAACTTTTGCATTATGAGTGTTTGATGTTGCATCAGACAATACTTACTGTTACCATAATATTGGACCTACAGTATGTTGAAGTCAGTATGGTCTAACGCAACATCAAACACCTCTTCTGGTTACCATAATATTGGACCTACAGTATGTTGAAGTAAGTATGGTCTAACGCAACATCAAACACCTCTTCTGGTTACCATAATATTGGACCTACAGTATGTTGAAGTAAGTGTGGTCTAACGCAACATCAAGCAACACTTCTGGTAACTATATTATTGTGCCGGTGTTGAAGTAACCGTAAATAATGTCTGGAACAACATCAAACAACACTTCTGGTTACCATAATATTTGACGTATGTTAAAGTATTGTTTGATGTTGCGTAAGACTTTACTTACGTTTTCATCAGCATAGATCAATAATATAGTAACGGGAAGTATTATTTGATGTTGGGTCACATATTACTTAGTGTAACCATAATATTGGATATATGTTGAAGTAACAATAAGCATGATTGGGAAGATGAGTAGGGAAAGCTAAGCTACCCCCTAGGGTGCCTCTTCATCCCAGGTAGCAAAAAGGGTTGGAGTGGGCTGAATTTTCCATTGGGGACACAATATATATAACTGATTTGCCTAGGGCACCAGTAGGTAACATCTCATGCAACATCAAACACCACTTTTGGTTAGCATAATATTTGACCAATGTTAAAGTAACCAGAATTAACATTGGACACCATGCCCAACGTCACCTCCCGTAAATACAACATAGACCCAATGAAGTCATTTGAGGTTGCCACAACATTTGGTCTATGTTGAAATAACAGGAAGTGACATATGTTGGGACTTTATCCTAGAAGTTAGGCTGACTGTCAGAAATGATATGTAACCCCTAACACAGTCCAAAAGGCACCTCCAATGCAGATGTGAAATGGGCCTAAAGCACAACTCTAGTAAATATCAGAGACACAAGTCCGACAGCCTACTTCATGGATAAGGTCTCCATGGGTCGTGAGTGCGAATGTCAAGGCAAGAGTATTAACTAAAAAGCAAGTGTAATATGTAAGCAAGTATTCCATGTTCTATGATTAAAACACTTGGATACCCATTAATAATAGCATTATTCCAAGATTTGGAAATAGAAGTCATTGGTCTTCATCACATTGGATCTATGTTGAAGTAACAATAAGCTCGACTGGGAAGAGGAGTAGGGAAAGCTAGGCTACCACCTAGAGTGCCTCTTCATCCCAGGCAGCAAAAAGGGTTGGAGAGGGCTGAATTTTCCATTGGGGAGACAATATGTATCTTATTTGCCTGGGGCACCAGTAGGTAAACATCTGATGCAACATCAAACACCACTTTTGGTTAGCATATATATTTGACCAATGTTAAAGTAACCAGAATTGACATTGGACACCATGCCCAACGTCACTTCCTGTTACTTCAACACAGACCCAATTAAGTCATTCGAGGTTACTACAACATTTGATCTATGTTGAAGTAACAGGAAGTGACATATGTTGGGACTTTATCTTAAAAGTTAGGCTGACTGTCAGAAATGATATGTAATTCCTAACAGTCCAAAAGGCACTTCCAGTGCAGATGTGAAATGGGCCTAGAGCCCAAATTTAGTAAATATCAGAGACCCAAGTCCAACAGCCAACTTCATGGATAATGTCTCTATGGGTCATGGACGTGAACATCAAGGCAAGAATATGAACTAAAATGCAAATGTAATATGTAAGCATCTTCCATGTTCTATGATACTTGGATACTTGGATAGGATACTTGGATACCCATTAATAATTGCAGTAGTCAAGATTTCAAAATAGAGTCATTGGTCTTCATCATTAATTCAGTTTGCTGAGGTTGGAGGTTTTCAGACAGTCCCTTTTTTCACATCCCCAGTATCCAAGTCAAGTGAAAAATGAAACAGCTGTATATTTCAATTAAAATACATGCTCAGTTCTCTGTTTCTGGATCCTCCCAGGTATTAAAGTTAATATGCACTCTGATTAGTTCTCTATGTAATAGAGTAACCTCGTCTTCCACTTTCTACATTCTGTGGAGGAAATTTCTTTAACGATTTCCCTCTGGATAACTTTGTTTACCAAACACTTAAATTTTCTGTATCCCTTCCTGTTTCATCAGCAGTGAAGCCTGCAGAGTCCCTGTCCTGAATCAACAATGAGAAACTCACTCTCATCCAGCGGGGCATCTTGTGTTACACAAGAAATGAAATGAAGTCACGTAAGGCAGGATTTGGTATCAAAGAAATTAGTTTTCTAATGCATGATCATATTTTAAAGTTGGTCGCATTGCCCGTCCGACTGTGACAGATTATTGTAGCGCTCATTACACAGAGACAAAAAATTAGCAAATAAACTACCGCCATGACATTATTGAGTCAGACTTTTAATAGGGATTGAGTAAGATCAGATAACAGCTCCACTCTTGTCCTCAGGATGGGTCTGGAATTATAACTGTGTCCCATTGACGTTATATCTGATCTCAAAGAAGCTTCTTCAACCCAACTCACTTAATTTTTATTTGCTGAAAAAGAAATTTATGCTTCATGAATTCTTGTTTTTTTTGTCGTATTTCCTGTACTGGTGCCAGAATAAAGCTGGCTGAGGTCAGTTTAAAGAGAAGCCTCCTAGATTTTCAGTTCAGTAGGAACCCTGATCTTCTAGGTCATTTGTAGGCATTAGTACACAGACTTAGTTTATGATTTGCTATTGTTCATGTTTTATAAGGAGGCTTTCCTGGATCTATCTAAAACATGAGATTCCAGGTAATAAATTATATATATATATATATATATATATATATATGTGTATATGTATGTATGTGTATATATATATATATATATATATATGTGTGTATATGTATGTATGTGTATATATATATATATATATATATATATGTGTATGTATATATGTGTATATATATATATATATGTGTATATATATATGTGTGTATATATATATATATATACACATATATATATATATATATATATATGTATATATATATATGTCAATTGCTTGTGGGCAATTGTGGCTATTGCCCATAGTTTGGACACTGAAGAGTCTCTGAAATTGAGACGAAACCCGTTTGGGGAATAAACAGAGCTCTGGCTAAATGGATTTTCAAACTTGTTACGAGACAACCGCAGGGTCTGACCATCAGGTATGATATATTGTATCATTATTAGATATTACAGAAATAATTTCACTGCTGGAATGCTTAGATATGTTTTATGGTCACGGCTTAACATGAATGTTGTTTTTAGTGAGTTAAGTTTTCATATATATCTATACCATGTTGGAAAGTATAGGGTTAATAGACTCATAGTAACAGCAGACGTAACTTCTGACTTTCTATATAAGCAGGTAACAAGTGTTTTTAATTACACCAAGACTAAGGTACACATACCGAAACGCGTCGGTCTAGCCATGCCTGGCGTCACCATGTGCGTATCCCTATTTTTGGTGGTTTGTGCTCAACATCTTTATTTAGAAAAAGAGATATTTGTTCAGTTTTTAATTGTGTTTCATTAAAAGTATGAAGTTTTAAACAAGACCGCACTCCGTGACTCTGTTGGATTTTGCCATACTGAATGCATTTGGATGCTGGATCTTGCAGTAATAGGAGCGTTTGGGGAATAAGTATGGGGAATGATGCACAAGCGATATTAAGATATATGCACAAGCATTATGCAATGATTATGAAAATAAGCTAATTATTGAATTGTATCTCAGATTCTTTTTGGCCTAATTATGGACCGTTGGTTTACCTGGATTTGGAAAGACTTTAATATTGAGTCTAGGTATTAAGATTAATAGTGGAAATTATTGCAGGATCACCCTTTTAGGAGCAGGGTCTCCTCTAAGGGTGAGTATAGGTGCTAAATTGTAAGGGACAGATAGACCTTCTAGGCCACCCTCAGTACACTATTTGATGGGTCCATTGTTTTTTGGTGAGGCATAAGATGGTGATGTTTTATTAAGTATTAATTAAAGGTTATGTTTTAAAGGAAACTTTTTTTGGGAGAGTTTAAAGCAGTGTTTCTCAACTCCAGTCCTCGAGACCCACCAACAGGTCATGTTTTCAGGATCTCCCACAGAATGCACTGACAATAATGAAATCACCTGTGCAGCATAATTAAATCACCTGTGCATGCTAAGGAAAACCGTCTCACAGATCAAAAGAAAAATTCCTAAACAATAATCTTTATATATGCATTAAAATAATTATCCTTTATATATATAAAAATGGCCTCACACATATAGCCACTATACAAATATGCAACTGATATTTATAAATTACCCGGTGTATATCAGTAACTAAATACAAAAGCAAGTGGACAATGTCTAGCTAATCACAGCAAAAAAGACATTGTACCAAATACTCCTGTATCATTGGTGAGTAAAGTGGCATTGGATTGGCTGAGTAGTTTATTTGGTTACTAGGGGTGGGTATATAAGTGATATACTGTCTGGCCCTTACTTATGGCCTCATCATGCCATCACTTGGACCATCATCATCTCTCATCACAGATAATTATTATCCCCTGATGAACCATATCTTGGGGAAACGCGTCGGGACTTATGTCTGTGTTCTTTATGTATGTTACTGTATAATATAATTTAGTTAGGGTGAGTCGTCGAGAGGTGGGGTCGCCCTTTTCGGGGCAAGTGCTCTATCTGGATAGGACTAGTATAGTGATAGCGATAGTGCTTTTTCTATTATATGGTATATACTGGTCCAATGGGGCAACGGAGTCTACTGTGACAAGGTCTTCAGAACGTGAGTTTTTGACCACATTTTGACCACATTTTCCTCCCTCTTATAGGGGCACTTCTCCGCTAATAGGTATTTGGTACAATGTCTTTTTTGCTGTGATTAGCTAGACATTGTCCACTTGCTTTTGTATTTAGGTACTGATATACACCGGGTACTTTATACATATACAGTTGCATATTTGTATAGTGGCTATATGTGTGAGGCCATTTTTATATATAAAGGATAATTATTTTAATGCATATCTATTAAAGATTATTGTTTTAGGAATTTTTCTTTTGATCTGTGAGACGTTTTTCTATATTCCTATTATTATCTCTTTTTTCTGTGAGTTAATGCTAAGGAAAACCAGAAAACATGACCTGTTGGTGGGTCTCGAGGACTGGAGTTGAGAAACACTGGTTTAAAGAGAAGCCTGGTGTCAGCGTGACATATATTGGTGTGCCATTAACCGTTCTACCAAGGATGGCAATCCTTAGAGCGGATTGTGACCCCAGGACTTACCAAGATGTCCTCCTAAATCTAAATGGGTGGTTACAATATATACATACTCACAAACATATTATAGATATATTCATGCGCACATATAATTGATATTGACACACTCAATGACCCAAATATAAAAAATCTACAGAATTTCTGAAATTGCTCCTGACACCACTAATAAATGAATTAATCAATTTTAAATCAATGAGTTAATGACCAGAAAAAACTTGCAAATAAACTACAATTCACCCTATAAAAACAAGCCCACATCATTATATGTGAACTGAATAACTAAGAAACACATTGTTCTCAGAACTCCATGATGAAAAAAGAGGACTGCATCCCTAAGGCTGGAATCAAACATGAAGGTTTGTGACTGTTATTGAGCCAAACACAGAAATGAATAAGAAAGAAAACAAGAAATTCCTTTATACTTTTCCTTATTTTGGATCCACTCCTGTGTTTGGCTCAAAGATCTGAATCAAAAACTGCCTTGCAATTCCAGCCTAAGGCCCAAAATAGACCGCGACCCTAAAGGTTTACAGGCGTTTTTATTTTTTAATAGATGTACGTTGGCAGCGCAAAAAAATATAAAATACAATAAAGAAGAGTAATAAAAAGTGAAAGTTGTTTTTCTTAACCCTTCAATTTCCATTTTTTTTCTTCCTGTCTTCCGAAAGCCATAATATTTTTATTTTTTGGGACAAGATGTACTTTAATTTTTTTATTTTGTATGCTGGGAAATCCCCCAAAAATTCTTTGTGGGATAGAACGTGAAAAAAAAACGCAAATTGTGACATATTTGCAGAGGCTTTGTTTATAGAAAATGTAATGATTAGAATACGGGGCGATGGCCCATTGCAGATTATAGAGAACATGTCATTTATACCAACCATTTAGATGCCGCAGTTGGCATCACAACAGTATCATAATGGTTAAATTCCAGGATCAGAGCTATCTCTAACCCTGAAAGCTTGCGTTGGTTGCTGTTCGCAGCTCCCAAAGCATGTGAGCCCATTCCATACCCCCGTCAGACAGTTTGGATGCAAGTATACATCCACTTGGTAAAGGGTATTTTGGTGCCCAGGCAAATAAGGCATTTAGTAGCTCCCTTCCCACCTTCCTCTATGGGAAATTCAGCCCTCTCCAAACCTCCTTGCATACTCTTCCTGTCTGGCATGAGGTGATGTCCTAGGTGGTCACCTACCTCTGCCTACGCATCGTCTTATCCATGGGTTAAGCCCTTAACATTCTCCCAGTATTCAACTTTCCATAGATCTGCATAGGAGCTGTATACACAAAACAGAAATGAGTCCTTATACAAATATTGCACCAATTTGCAGATTTTATATATATATATTTTTTTTAGATTTACTGAAAATAAAAAAAAATAAAAAATTACAACAGGTGCAAATCCCCTTTAAATAATAATGTGTCGACTCAACCGAGATAAGCCGAGCATCTTTCTGAAGCCATTTATCTTGCACTCTTATGCAAATGCATGAAATGATTCCACAGGAACCGTTACTTTTGAAGCAGGTTACCTTTAAACTTTTAAAGATGGTAAATTTCCTCCTTCAGAAATTAGAGATTTTCCTTGGTTGTAAAGCATTCAGGAGGATTGACAACACAAAAACACAGCTGCATGGTTTATATGGGTGGCAAGCTGTGATATAATACAGGATACTTTTATGTCAAGGGCAATCAGTGCGCCTCCTGGAAGGAAAATCATTGGTTTATAAGCAAATTACCAAAATTACATAAGATAAGAGGCAAATATTATCAGCTTGATGTGTTTTTTTAATTTTTATTTATTTACCATAAAGAAAACTGGCATAGAATTGATTACATTTTAGACCTAGTTTATCACAGGCCTGGCTTCCACATGGTCTTAGTTTGCAAATATTTGTTACACTCTTTCATCAATTAAAATATTTACATAATGGCCGTCTCTGAAATATCTTCCTGTAGTTTTAAAAAAAGAAATACTTAACCTTGAACGACCTTGACACTTTCCTATAGAACATACAGTACTTTTGTCCCCAAAGTCATTGCCCTTCCAAGATCTAAAGCTGTTTTCATCAGTGACCTTGGAGTTAAAGGAACATTTTAGGTTTTTCCTTTAGTTCATTAGAAATTGTCTTTTGATACACTGTAGTACTGATAACTTTGCTTACCTGTAGCTAAATACAGGACTTCTAGCTGATGCAACAGTCTCTGTTAAAGGGGTTTTGCCAAGAAGTGAGTTCCTTACCTTTTATCTGCTCAACAGAAAAGATAAACACAGCAAGGCAGAGTCACGGGGAGAGGGAGGGGGTCTAAGCAGAGACGCAGTGGCAGGGAGCGTCTGAAATGTTTACTCAAATAATTACATTAGAACCAGTGGATTCTCTATACAAAAAACACAGAATCTTTCAATACAGCCCCTTGCAAGCTCCTTCATGTTCCCTGTCATCCGATAAAAAGTGCAAACACGCAAGCTCGGTCAGATCAGCTCCCTGTCAGTGTCCTGGTCGTGTCTAATGTAAACTTTCAGGAAACTAAGGGGGACTGAGCAAGGCTGTAGCTCTCACAGGCTTCACTTTTTGTAATCACATATATTTAGAAAAGTGATTAAATAGCCATTTTGGAGGGTCCCACGTCAACATTACATCGTGGCAAAACCCCTTTTAGTCACATGTCCTGCACTTTGATTAGCTTAAAGGGCTGTTACAAAATCGATCAATGCTTATTTGTCTGTCGGGGTATGAGTAACCTCCTACATACCTCCTGGACGGTCTCCTTCACTCCCGGTCCATTCATTGCCACTGAAGCACGGAACGTTTGTCGTTCACGTGACAGCTGCAGCCAATCACTGGCCTCAATGTCACCTGCTTGTAACCTCTCTGCCCTGTGATTGGCTGCAGCTGTCATGTGAACGGCGAACGCTCCGTGCTTCAGTGGCAATGAATGACCGGGAGTGAAGGAGACCGTCCAGGAGGTATGTAGGAGGTTCATCTTCTACTTTTACTCATACTCCGATGGACCAATGAGCATGAATAGGTCCCACAATAACCATGTAAAGACAATGACCCATATTTACTAATGTGAAAATGGTCTAAAAATGTTGCACAATTTTGATGCAGCTCTCAGATACTGTTATTATGGGTTGTAGTTTCTGCACACTGCTCGACAGGTGGACGTTGTGTCATGAAAAGTGGGTGTGGTTTACTGGAAAGGGGTGTGGCTACCATGTCACATGCTGTCCCAAATTCTGCACCAAATTTGCACCAAAATTCTGACATAGAAAACAGACCAAACAAAATGGTCTAAAAATAAGACAATTCTAAAGCTTTGTAGACTGCCTGCCAAAGTTTACACTAAGGGCATGTTCACACGGCGGTTTTGGCCGCGGGTTTTGCCGCGGCTCCTGCGGCCAAAACCTCATCGATCCCGCCACAAACTCACGTCTCCCGAGCATGGGAGCATGGGCATGGTCTCGGCGCAGGTGGGGTGTGGTTTTGGGCGCGGCTTGTTCTGAGGGTTTGCGCCCATGCAAATTAATAGCAGGGAGCAAACCGCGGCCAAACCCGCGGCGTGTGAATATTAACGCGGTTTCCAATAGGAAACTATGTTAATAAACTAGGCGCGATTTGGGAGCGGTTTTGGCCGCGGAAACCGCGCCCCAATCCGCTGTGTGAACAGGGCCTAACTTTTATACAGCAAGTACACATGGGCCACTGTCAACTTTGTTGCTGAACGCACATATGATTTTGGTTTCCCCCCAAAAATTTTTTTTTTTTCCCCCCTTTCCTCTTTAAAAAAAAGGGGGGGGAAAAAGGGGGGAAAAAATTAAATTTTTTTTTTTGGGGAAAAAAAGGGGGGGAAAAACCCCCCGGCCCCCTTTTTTAAAAAGGGAAAAAAAAAGGGGGGGTTTTTGGGGGGGGTTTTTTTTTTTAAATTTTTTTCCCCCCCCCCAAAAACCCCTTTCCAAAAAATTTAATTTTTTAAAAAAGGGGTTTGGAAAAAACCCCCAAAAAAAACCCAAAACCCTTTTTTAAAAAAGGGGGGAAAAAAAAAAAAATTTTAAAAAAAATTTTTTGGTTTTTTAAAATTTTTTTTCCCCTGTTCCCCTTTTTAAAGGGGGGGAAAAAAAGGGGGGGGGGGGGGGGGGCGGGGGGGGGGGGGTTGGGGGGGGGGGGGGGGGGGGGGGGGGGGGCCGGTTTTTTTTGGGGGGCCCCCGGGCCCCCCCAAAATTTTAAAAAAACCCCCCCAAAAGGGGGGGGGTTGGGGGTGGGGGGGGGTTTGGGGGGGGTTTTTTGGGGGGGGGGGGGAAAAAAAAAAAGGGGGAAAAAAAATTTTTTTTTAAAAAGGGGGAAAAAGGGGTTTTTAAAAAAAAGGGGGGGGGGGTTTTTTTTTTTCCCCCCCCCCCCCCGGGGAAAAGGGCCAATTTTTTTTAAAAAGGGGAAAAAAAAATTTTTTTTTAATTTCCCAAAATTTTTTTTCCCGGGGGGAAACCTTTTTTAAAAAAAGGGGGGGGGGGGGGGGGAAATTTTCCCCCCTTTTTTTGGGGGGGGGGTTTTTTTTTTTTTTCCCCTTTTTCCCAAAAAAAACCCCCAATTGGGCCCAACCCCCTTTTCCCCTTTTTGGGGGTTTGGGTTTGGGGAAAGGGGGGGGGGGCCCCCGGGGGTTTTTTCCCCCCCCAAAAAGGGGGGGCTTTTTTTTTTGGGGGGGGGGGGGGGGGGGGGGGTGGTGGGTGAAGGGGGGGTGGGGGGGGGGTTTTTTGGGGGTTTTTTGGGGGGGGGAAATTTTTTCCCCCCGGGGCTTTTTTTTTAAAAAAAAAAAAACCAAAACCCCCCCTTAAAGACCCTTTTTTTTCCCAAAAGCCCGGGGGGGGGAAAAAAAATTTTTTAAAAAAAATTAAAAAGGGGTTTGGGGGGGGGGTTTTGGGGGAAATTTTTGGGTTAAAAGGGAAAATGGGGGGAAAAAAACCCCAAACCCAAAAAAAAGGGAAAAAAAAAGGGGTTTGGGGGAAAAATTTTTTTAATTTTTTCCCCCCCTTTTTTTTGGGGGGAGGGGGGCCCGGGGAAAAAAAAAAACCCCCCTTTTGGGCCCCCTTTTTTTTTTTGGGGGGGAAAAAACCCCCTTTGCGTTTTTTTAAAAACCCCCCTTTAAAAAAAATTTGGGGGTTTTTTTTGGGGGGGGGGGCCTTTTTTTTGGGGACCCTTTTTAAAAACCCCCCCCAAAAAATTTTCCCCCCCCCAAGGCCCTTTTTTCCCAATTTTTTAAAAAATTTTTTTTTTTAAAAAGGGGAAAGGGGGGGGTTTTTCCCTTAGGGGTTTTTGGAAAAAAAAATTTTTGGAAGGGTTTTGGGGGGGGGTTTTTTCCCCCCAAAACCCCAAAAAAAAACCCCAAAAAAAAAGGGGGGGGTTTTTTGGGGAAAAAAAAGGGGGGGGGGGGGGGGTTGGGTTTTTTTTTGGCCGGGGGGGGGGGGGGGGGGAAAATTTTTTGGGGGGTTTTTTTTTTTCCCCCTTTTTTTGGGGGGGGTTTTTTTTAAAAAAAAAAGGGGGGAAAAGGGGGGGGTTTTTTTCCCCCCGGGGGGGGGTTTTTTTTTTTAAAAAATTTTTGGGGGGGGGGGGGGGGGGGGAAAAAAAAAAACCCCCCCCCGGGGGGGGGGGGGGCCTAAAAAAAATTTTTTGGGGGGGGGGGGGGGGGGGGGGGGGGGGGGGCCCCTTTTTTTTGGGGGGGGGGGGGGGGGGGGGGGGGGGGGGGGGGGGAAAAAAAAAGGGGAAGGGGGGGGGGGGGGGGTGTGGGGGGGGGGGGGGACGGGGGGGGGGGGGGGGGGCCCGGGGGGGGGGAAAAAATTGGGGGGGGGGGGGGGGGGGGGGGGGGGGGGGAAAAAAAAGGGGGGGGGGGGGCCCCCCCAAAAGGGGGGGGGGGGGGGTTTTGGGGGGTTTTGGGGGGGGTTTTTTTTGGGGGGGGGGGGGGGGGGGGGGGGGGGGCCCAAAAATTTTTGGGGGGGGGGGGGGGGTGGGGAGGTTTTGGGGGGGGGGGGGGGGGGGGGGGGGGGTGGGTTTGGGGGGGGGGGAAAAAAAATTTGGGGGGGTGGGGGGGGGGGGGGGGAATGGGGGTTTTTTTTTTTTATTTTTTGGGGGTTTTTTGGTTTTTTTTTGGGGAAAGGGGTTTTTTTTTTGGGGGGTTTGGGTTTTTTTGGAGGGGGGGTTTTTTTTGGGGTTTTTTTTTTTTTTTGGGCGTTTTTTTTTTTTAAAAATTTTTTTTTGTCTTTTTTTTTTTTTTTTTTTTAAAATTTTTTTTTTTTTTTTTTTTTTTTTTTTTTTTTTTTTTTTTTTTTAAAATTTTTTTTTTTTTTTTTTTTTTTTTTTTTTTTTTTTTTTTTTTTTTTTTTTTTTTTTTTTTTTTTTTTTTTTTTTTTTTTCCCCCTTTTTTTTTTTTTTGTTTTTTTTTTTTTTTTTTTTTTTTTTGTTTTTTTTTTTTTTTTTTTATTTAATTTTTTTTTTTTAAATTTTTTTTTAATTTAATTTTTTTATTTTTTAAATTTTTTTTTTTTATTTTTTTTTTATTAATTTTTAAAATTTTTTTTTAATTTTTTTTATTTTTTTTTTTTTGTTTTTTTTTTTTTTGGGTTTTTTTTTTAAAATTTTTTTTTTATTTTTTTTTTTTTTTTTTTTTTTTTTTTTTTTTTTTTTTTTTTTTTTTTTTTTTTTTCCCTTTTTTTTTTTTAAAAAAAAAATTTTTTTTTTTAAAAAAATTTTTTTGGTTTTTTTTTTTTTTAAAAATTTTTTTTTTTAAAATTTAAAAAAGGGGGGGGTAAATTTAAAAACCAATTTTTTAAATTTTTAAAAAATTTTTAAATTTTTTGGGGGGAAAAAAAAAATTTTTTAAAAGGGGGGAAGTTTTTTTTCCCCCGGGGGGTTTTTTTTTTTTTCTTAAATTTAAAAAATTTTTTTTGGGCTTTGGGGGGGTTTTTTTTTTTTTTTAAAAAAAAAAAACCCAAATTTTCCCCTTAAAAATTTGGGGGGCTTTTTTTTGGGAAAAAATTTTAAAAAAAAGGGGGGGAAAAATTTTTTTCCCCCTTTTTTTTTAAATTTCCCCCAAAAATTGGCCGTTTTTAAAAAAACCCCCCCTTTCCCCTTTTTTTTCCCCCCCCCCTATTTTTATTTTTGGGCCCTTTTTTTAAAAAAAAAAAACCCCCCCAATTTTTTAAAAAAATTTTTTCCCCCCTTTTTTAAAAACCCCAAAAAAAAAATTTTTTTTAAAAAAACCCAAAATTTGGGGTTTTTTTTTTAAAAAAAAATATTTTTTCCCCCGGGGACCTACCCTTTTTTTCCCCCGGGTTAAAAAGGGGGCCCCCCGGGGCCCCCCCCCCCCCAAAAAAAAGGTTTCCCCCCCCCAAAGTTTTTTTTTTTTAAAACCCCCAAAATTTTTAAAAAAACCCCCCCCTTTTTTTTTTTTTTTTTTTTTTTGGGGTTTTTTTAAAAAAAATTTAAAAAAAAATTTTTTTTTAAAACCCCCCCCCCCCTTTTTTCCCCCCCCCGCCAAAGGGAAAAAAAAAAAAAAGGGGCCCCCCCAAAAAAATTTGGGGGTTTTTTCCCCCGGGGGGCCCCTTTTTTTTTCCCCCTTTTAAAAAAACCCCCGGGTTTTTTTGGGGGTTTTTAAAAATTTTTTTAAAAGGAAAAAAAAAGGCCCCAAAAAATAAAAGGTTTTAAGGGTTTTTTTCCGGGGGGGTTTTTTAAAAAGGGGGGGGGGTGTTAAAAAAAAAAACCAAAAAATTTTTGGGTTTCCAAAGGGGCCCCCGGGTTTTTTTTTTTTTTTTTTTTTTTAAAAAAAAAAATTTTACCCTTTTTTTGGGGGGGGGGGGGGTTTTAAAAGGGGGTTTTGGGTTAAAAAAAAGAGGGGGTTTTGGGGGGGGGGGAAAAAAAAAAATTTTTTTTTAAAAATTTTGCCGGGAAAAAAAATTTTTTTTTTTAAAAAAAAGGGGGGTTTTGGGTTTTTTTTTTTTTTTTTTTTTTTTCCCCCCCAAAAAAAAATTTTTTTTTTTTCCCCAAAAAGGGGAAAAAAAAAAAAAAATTTTTTTAAAATTTTTTTTTTTTTTTTAAAATTTTTTTTGTTTTTTTTTTAAAAACCCCCCCCCTAAAATTTTTTTTTTTTTTTTTTTTAAAAAAAAAAAAAAAAAAAAAAAAAAATTTTTTTAAAAAATTTTTTTTTAAAAAAAAAAAACCCCCCGGAAAAATTTTTTTTTTTAAAAAAAAATTCCAAAAAAAACCTTTAAAAAAAAAAAATTTCCCCCCCCCAAAAAAAAAAAACCCCCCAAAAGGGGAATTTCCCAAAAGGGGGGAAAAACCCCCCCAAATTCCTTTTTTTGGGGGGGGGGGGGCCTTTTTTTCCCCCCCCAAAAAACCCCCCCCCTCCCGGAAAACCCCCAAAAAAACCCCCAAAAAATTTTTTTGGGGGGGGGAGGTTTTTTTTTTTTTTGGGGGGGGGGGGGGGGGTTTTTTTTTAAAAAGGGGGCCCCCCCCCCAAAAAAAATTTTAAAAAACCCAAAGGGGGAAAATTTTAAAAACCCGGGGGGGGGGGGAAAAAAAATTTTTTTCCCCAAAAGGGGGGGGGGGTTTTTTTTTGGGGGGGGGGAAAAAAAAAAAAAAACCCCCCCCCCCCCCAAAAAAAGGGTGGGGGGCCCCCCAAAACTAGGGGTTTTTTTTTCCCCCTTTAAAAAGGAAAACCCCGGGGGGGTGGGGGGGGGGGAAAAAAGGGGGGAAACCCCCCAAAAAACCGGGGGGCCCCCCCCCCCGGGTTTAAAAAAAGGGGGGCATAAGAGAAATAACAGTTACCACCTCTAGAGAAAGAGGGGACTTTCCCCAATGATATGTTGCAAAAACCAAACCCACCCATTGCCTTAAATACACTTGGCCCTTTCAGCCATACTGCACTACTGATCTCCAAATGGACACTGATGAACACAGAGCGACAACTTCCCCGACTCCCCAAACCTAAGGCCCGTTCCCAGGCAATTGAAAAATACCCGGGGTTTACCGACCGGTTTTTTGTCCTTTTTTTGTCCCGGGGCAAGGGCCGCGGGGGGGGCTGTTTTTTCCCTCCACAATTACAGAAAAACCCTCCCCCTTCCCATCCACTTGCAATATTCCCCCGAAAACCCGGGGAGGGGAAAATTCAAATGAATGGCTTTCAGGGCGGCCCGGGGCAAAAAAGACTGCAGGGGGGACTCTGCACAGTTTACCTTTAGGAGCCCGTTTGCTGTTTGCACCGGGTTTTTTCAGACACACTACAAAACAGCAAACCGTCTGAAAAACCATCCACAACCCGTGCCGTGGGGACATGCCCTAATAACACTAGGGTGGAGCATTTAACTGCCATTCCATTAACCCTGTCCTACCCCAAAACAGGGTTGATGGGGTGGGGGGGGGGGGGGGGGGGTGAAAAAAGGGGCCAAAACCAGGCCTGGGTTTCCCAGTCCCGTCCACCATCTGCGGAAGAGCTCAGATGCCATTGAGGAAAAAAAAAACAACCTTTTTCCGCAAAAATTATCCGAAATAGGAAACCCTTTGCACGAGACCTTGGAAGTGCGGGGATGGGTTAACAAAAGGTAGGGAAAACACCCCAAACTGCGGGGAGTTGGGGCATGTAACCTTCCCCATATCTTCAGGCGTCTAAGATTGGATCCTACTTTGCTTTCCTCATCCCATTCATTGATTTGATTGTATCCCTCTGTCCTCATAAAGTGGTCCCAAGCTGGGGATCCCTCTATGAGGTCTATTTGCCTTGACATTTGGAGAAAGCTTGTCCTTCTGAGACTATCCTTTTCATATTGGAAAGCACTGACAGAAAATTATTGTGACTTAGAGTCTTCTATCTGGATCACCCTTTAATTGCTTTCAATATACATTAAACCACTAATAACCAGTAATAGAATCATTAAATGTTATAGAATCTAGTAAAACACATGCAATTCCCAAATATACCACTAAAAATGAGGTATCTGATGCTGGAGAAGTCCTGAGCAAACAATTACCCAACATTTACAACCTCATCATGGCAGTCTACAGTTTTCTTATGGAGAGTATACAGTCATGAAACAATGGATGCAGCAAAGATTATTTGCCAGAGTTAACTTGCTGCAACAAGTTATCCGACACAACAAAAGCCGATTAAACAGTCAAGATAAAGTCTTGTACCAAAGTACGATAAAGCCTTGAATGTCAAGTTAAAGGATTTTCTTGCTGAATAAGCCGGAAGCTATAGAAGGGAAAAAAAAAAAAAAAAGATACTCTCCTTCTGGTCCTCCAGTGCTGCTGCTCTGAAGTTTCCCGATATCCGTTTCTCTCTATCTCTGAGTTCTTGTCCCAACACACAAAAAGAGGCTCTTGTTCTAGAGCTTCCGAATGAGGTTTGAGCCTCTCTTATATTTTGGGATAAGAATTCAGAAGTGAAGAGGAACGGAACCCCAGGGAACTCGTGAACAGTAGTGGCAGACTAATTGACTAACACTACTATAATGTTAGTGATCAAACTAGTATACCAAGGCCACTATTACCAATAACAACAATATACAAATACCAAATAATACCGCCACATCATCACCACATAACTCCACCACAAGGATGCAGAATAATGCCACGATACTGCCATTCCTACCTTTTCCAAACTTGTTTTTAATATAATTTTAGGGGGCAGATTATTAGATTTTTATTTTAATGTCTGCCATATAGGAATCCTGAACAATTGCAAATAAACCTCTTAACAGGATAGCGCCAACCTGTGCACCTTAAAAAAATAACCCCTGACTATCACGCCATAAACCAATTTACTCTAAAAAAATAGCTTAGGAGCCAAGATCAATTACGTTCTGTAGAATGCTGACATTTTATTGGCCAATTTTCAAAACTAGTTAAAAAAAAAATTAGATAAGTGAACCAAAACCCTTAGAGAAGAGAGCGTGGATATTTTTTTTCCCCTCAAAGTAAAATCATTTGAATTTCTATCCATTATAGTCCATTTCAATACATGTTTTTTTCACATCCTCTTTTGTTAAGACCCAAAAAATCAACTTCCCGTTCTTTCAATTGGTAGCACGCTGTGTCTTTTATAAATACACCGGACATCAAAAGAATGGAACATAAACAGAATGGCCTTCAGATATCCACGGGCATGCTGAATGCTAATACTATGAAAATACACCGGCTGAGCTATTTCAGAAAGAACAAAAGACTGTATAGGTGCAGTAGGTCTGAACAAAAATAAAGAATTTACCTGTGGACTTATTCGGTAGCTCAGTGATTATTGATTATGTAAAAAAATTACTGCCAAGTTGTTTACCTGATATTAACTTTATCATAAGAGCACATCCTGTAAGTCAGGTTCTCCTTATTAAAGGGGTTGTCCACTTATTATTATTATTATTAATAAAAATAAAAACACATCTATTTATGTATATATATGTGTATATATATTATATATATAAAAATAAATATATGATATATGGTGGTAATATTATAAAAAATAAATATTTTATAATGTGTTTTTATAATATAAATAAATATATAAACAAAACCGCCAAACCCCGCCGCAACGCACACACACACAATATATATATATATAATATTATAAAATATATTATTATAAATTATATATATATTATATATATATACTTAAAACACAGGCAGTTAAAACTGGTTGATGCGTATAGTAAAAAAAATGAATTAAAACAAGAATATATACACCTTTCCATTTATTGGTATACCGGGAAATTCCCGGGCACTATTGTGACGAGTAAGGAGGATGGAGCAGAAGTCTATATGTGACAGAGGAAGAGGATAGAGCACAGTCTAATGTGACAGAAAGGGGGATAAAAGCACATCTTTTTGTGACAAGGGGAGAGAGAGCAGTCTTTGTGTGACCACAGAAGGAGGGAAAACAAGTCTATAGTGACAAGAAGGCGGGTAGACACAGTCTATTTATGACAGAGAAGGAGGATAGAACGGCAGTCTATATGTGACAAAGGAGGAGGAAAGAGGAGCAGTCTATATGTGACAAAGAAGGAGGATAGAGGAGCAGTCTATATGTGACAGAGAAGGGGGCTTATGCAGCAGTCTATATGTGACAGAGAAGTGGGCTTATGCATCAGTCTATATGTGACAGAGAAGGACGCTTATGCAGCAGTCTATATGTGACAGAGAGTGGGCTTGAGCCGCAGTCTATATGTGACAGAGAAGGAGGATAGAGGATTAGTCTATATGTGACAAAGGAGGATAGAACAGCAGTCTATATGTGACAAAGAAGGAGGATAGAACAGCAGTCTATATGTGACAAAGAAGGAGGATAGAACAGCAGTCTATATGTGACAAAGAAGGAGGATAGAACAGCAGTCTATTTATGACAGAGTAGGATATAGCAGCAGTCTTTATATGACAAAGAAGGAGGATAGAGCGGCTGTCTATATGTGACAAAGAAGTAGTATAGATCAGCAGTCTATACGTGACACAGAAGGAGGATAGAGGAGCAGTCTATATGTGACAAAGAAGGAGGATAGAGGAGCAGTCTATATGTGACAGAGAAGGCGGATAGAGCAATCAGTCTATTTATGACAGAGTAGGAGGATAGAGCAGCAGTCTAAATGTGACAAAGAAGGAGGATAGAGCTGCAGTCTATATGTGACAGAGAAGGGGATAGAGCAGCAGTCTATATGTGACAAAGGAGGATAGAACAGCAGTCTATATGTGACAAAGAAGGAGGATAGAACAGCAGTCTATATGTGACAAAGAAGGAGGATAGAACAGCAGTCTATATGTGACAAAGAAGGAGGATAGAGCGGTAGTCTATATGTGACAAAGAAGGAGGATAGAGCAGCAGTCTATATGTGACACAGAAGGAGGATAGAGGAGCAGTCTATATGTGACAAAGAAGGAGGATAGAGGAGCAGTCTATATGTGACAGAGAAGGCGGATAGAGCAGCAGTCTATTTATGACAGAGTAGGAGGATAGAGCAGCAGTCTAAATGTGACAAAGAAGGAGGATAGAGCAGCAGTCTATATGTGACAGAGAAGGAGGATAGAGCAGCAGTCTATATGTGACAGAGAAGGAGGATAGAACGGCAGTCTATATGTGACAAAGGAGGAGGATAGAGGAGCAGTCTATATGTGAGAAAGGAGGAGGATAGAGCAGCAGTCTATATTTGACAGAGAAGGAGGATAGAACAGCAGTCTATATGTGACAAAGAAGGAGGATAGAACAGCAGTCTATTTATGACAGAGGAGGATAGAGCAGCAGTCTTTATATGACAAAGAAGGAAGATGGAGCAGCAGCCTATACGTGAGAGCATTGCTACTTAGCAGCATTTTTTCCACAGCTGCCAAAAACTCCTGCAAAATACTGGTGTGTGATATTATATATATTATATAGTATATATATATTAATATAAATAAAATAAATATATATATATATTATAATGATATAATTATATATAAAAGTATATATAATAATATATTAATATATAATATATATATATATATATAATATATATAAACATGCTAATTTGCATTGGCTGCCACAATCACATGGATGTACAAAATGTCTCCAGGAAAAAAAACACCAACTGGTCAATGGCAGTTTAGCACTACCGAAGTGTGAATTTAACAGGTGGTTAATGTTTGATTTCATATTTTACGACATTTCCTGCTGCTAGGAAATGCAATTTATTGCCACTCTCGGACAATCCCTATCCCATATTTCTGAATCTCAACTTCATTCCCTTCATTGAAATGGAGATCATATTGTTGTTGAAGGTTTCAGATTGTTAAACACGTCAGAAACATCCAAGCATATATCACAAAGGGTCAATCTTTCCAACATAGACAAATACACCCAGACTGGATAAAAAGCCTTGAGTGCCCGGGGCTTAGAATTATGATGAGCTTTGAAAGTTTCAAGAGTGCAAAGAAATGATGAGAAAGTGAGCGCTGGGGAAAGAGTGGGTGCAAAGAAATTCTTTATATTTTTAACTAGTTACCTTTTAACTACGCATTCATATCAGTCAGAGCTAGCTCTCTATCCGAGGCAAGATTGCCGTCTACAGCAGAAGTTGTATAGCCAAAAGCAGCTTGATGTGTAGCCTGGAGGGCAATTTAAACCCCTGCCAATAAGGCCCACAGTGAAAAACATGAACAAGGAGGAAGACACTGTATACTGCATATCGATGTATGCTACAGATAAAAGCGGCACAAAGCTTTCCATTTCTTGGGATTAAGAACTCAACACTTTTCCGTTTTATGTTGTTTTAAGATAAGATGTAATTGATGGGAGAGTGTTGTGGGCACGCCTGCGCTAGAGGTGACTTTGCAAAGAGTGGGGAGAAAAGAGGAAGAGCTGAGCTGTCGCCGTCTCCTATTGTCAATGGTTACCCACAGCTAGCTTTGTCCTTATTTTATGCTTTCAATGGATAAGATGACTGCTAACCCTGCCCAAAAGCATGCAGAACAAAGCAAAAGTAACAGGTTGTATAAGCCGAGGACAGTGTGACTACAAATATTTAAGTATTAGAAAAAAAATCTTTGACGAAATTTGGCTACTATTTCCATATTAAAACGTAATTGTTAAAAAGAAAATATCAGTTCAAAACGACAAATAAAATTAAAGGGGTTGTCTCGCTACAAAGACTAGCTTTCAAATTGTAGGGAACACAAAATAAAGACATTTCCAAATATATTGCATTGTTCCTCTGGTTTTCCCTAAAGAGATACAAGTGAATTTATTACTCCATGGCTATTTCAGTTCCCTCAGTAACCGACCTGTAAACAAATCTCCTGGGGCTGTTTGTTCAATGAGATAACAGAGAGTGAGTCATCACACAGGTTTAGCAGGTGTTCAGTCAGTGTCCATGCTGCCCAAACAGTAAAAGCTTGATTTATCTCAAGTAAACAGCTCTGTTTAAATTAGGGCTTTTGTTTTGGGGATCAGATAATTAGCATCTGAAAAGCCAAAAACGTTTGCTGTACAAGCACCGAGCTTATGCAAATTAGTATGAACAGGAAGTGACAGAGAATTTCTTTCATGCATTCTTTGAAACCCTGTGGGGAGACAACTCCTTTAAAGCCCGGATTTTTGTTTTGTATTTTATATGTTATGTGTGTATATATATATATATATATATATATATATATATATATATATATTTATTAAGGCAGCAGTGGGCAGCGTATATAACGGCATAAACAGTATATCCCAGCCAGGTTCCTGGCATGCACCTTTAGAAGTCCAGACACATGCCACCAAAGTAAGGAGCCTTGGTGGAATGAAAGGCCAAAATTAGATAGGTGCCACCAGTACATGTTGTTGACATACGTTTAGTTGTATTAGTATGGCTTCCAGCCATTTCCAGGCCTTTCATTGGGAGTAAGCAAAGAGTAGGGTGGGTGCTTACTCCCCATGTTCCAAGCCAGGATTTACCTTGTCTTTAAAAGTCAGCAGGTAAGCTTACTAGGGGTGGCTACAACCCTAGACTACCATTGAGTATTGGGAGGAGACAGGCTGGGGAACCAGCATCTGTCACATCTTTGCTGGGGTGCTTACAAAGTGCTTGTGAGCACTATTGTGTTAGTTAGGCTATGTTCACACTGTTTAATTGCGGGCCGCAAAGAATGCCCCGCAATTACGCCGGGTTTTCGTGGAGTCGCGCTGATTGGCGCGTACTCCCGTGGCACGGAGGTGGGGGGAGGAGGGTCGGCAGCCCGCTGGACCCTTAGATGGTCATTGCTTGCGTCCCTTACAATACGATAGTATTGTACAAGCGGGGAAAGGAGGTGTAATCCATAGTTCTCTATGTTAACTATGGATTACCGTAATTATTGGGACGCATTTTGCTCGTATTAAAGCGCAGTACACCATGAAATACGTGTCGAAATGTGCCCCAAAATAAGCCGTGTGAACATACCCTTATAGCTCAGACGAGCATGTTTTTTTTTTTTTTGCACTTGATTTGCCTATATGAGTTACTGTTTAATAAAATACAGAGGACCTGTATTTGCACCCAAAGTTCTGTTTCTATGCCTGAAGATAAGATGTATGCCAAGATCCCAGAGCTGTAAAAGCTCACTATTACATATATATTTTGCAAGTTTTCATGATACTTTGATATTTTTCACAAATAAACAAGGATTGTATGGACCAAAATGTATTACTAACTTATAAGTACAATGGGTCACGAGAAAACAATCTCTGAATCACTTGGATAGGTAAAAGTGTCAAAAAGTTATTCTCGCATAAAGTGATATGTCAGATTTTAAAACCGGGGCTCTGTCAGGAAGGTCAAAACTGGCTCCACTGGTAAGGGGTTAAACTGGAGTTAGGTAAATTAAGCCTAAAAAGGTCTAAAACCCCTATCTGTGGAACTTTCAGGTCCATTGGGATGGTCACTATGGCATCACTTCCAGCAGAATGTGCTGTGGGACTGGAAGTGATGTCAGAGTGAGAGCGCTTGGATTCGAGTCAGATTTGACTTTGATCCAAATAAGACACATAACACCATCCATAATTGCGGTGGTTTGTGTCGCTGTTCATTTCCATTAGTTGGCAGCACACCCATGTTAACACGGATTGCTATACGGCCAACAAAGGATGCATTAGAGATGCAATCGGGTGACGGACCAACGTTTACTTGTTTGTTGATAAATTCCCAGGCCCTTCACATGATAACATTCATTCAGCTGATAGGCCGCCTCTGTTAAAGGTCCTTATCACAAAACATACAGATAAGCTTCTCTATGAGTCCCACCTGTCACTTTCCACAGACTGTATTAGTCTATGGCATTTCTATGTCATAAAACATCATGTACACAACACACTGCAGGAAGATTTTTTCGTTTAAAATACTTAGTGTACAAGTGTGTGCTTCCAATAGAGCCAAACCAAAGAAAATAAAATACAATTATTTGGAGACCGTCGGTCAATGAGGCATATTTGTCATGCATATTTGGAAGTGACTATTTCAAAGTGACACACGAGCATCAGAAATATGACAGAAATTGATAGAGCGCACCTCAGAGACCCTACTGTCATCTGACAACGTTTTGCTTCCTCTTTTCACAGGTATGTTTATGTTTACGTTTTGGACTACTACCTTCTACGTGTCTTAATTAAACAAACAACATAAAGAATACACATAACCACATACAAAAGAAAAAAGTGGATAAATTGTGAACCTTGAAAACAAAAATTGAGCACTTACAGTGTTTTTAAAGTAGAAACACTTTTTGATCAGTATCTAAACCAACTCAGCTTAATCTGTATTACATTTAAGAGATAAAAAAAATATATATATATATCCACCTTGGCTAATGGACCATAAGTGACTTACCGGCAATGTTTATGAGACGCCGTCAAGGTTTCTATAACAAAGCATTCCCCATCATTCAAGCAGTAGGCAAGATCCTTATCTTTGCAGGGTTTAAAGTGCTCGGACCTCTCTGTGAAGTATGTGGTAGTATCTGGAAAGAAACAGAATACAGAATGCAAAAATTAGAAATGATCAATTTTCCAAATGATCGAGTTGATTTTTACAGGCTTTTCTATCATTCCCGGTAAAATTAAGTAAAAAAATCAAGATCGATGTACCGCGCCATTTTCACTGTGCATTGACTTGAAAGGGAACCGACGATTGGATTGAAAAAAATCGAAATGAATTTCTAAAAAATCATCATCTCAATCTCAATTTTTTTTTGCCGATCTCGATTAAATCGATCACCACTAGTAAAAATTACTTTTGGGTACACTGAGCGTCCAGCTAGAGATGTATTTTCTCACAATAGTCTTTGCCAGGCATTCTCAAACTGCGGCCCTCCAGCTGTTGGGAAACTACAACTCCCATCATAACCACTGTTTGAGATGATATAAATGCATGATGGGAGTTGTAGTTTCCTAACAGCTGGAGGGCCGCAGTTTGAGGACGCCTGGTCTTTGCTTTTCACATTCACGCCTAGACACAACTCATGGATACTCGACTGGGAGCATAAGATCAAATTTGTATACACAACTAAGACTAGGGGCCACATGTATGAAAACGGTCTAGGTCTAAAACCCATAGCCACCAAATCCGAGCGCCCCTCTTATTTTTCCCAGAGCACTATATGAAATGAGAAGGGCACTCTGATTGGTTGCTATGGACAAAGGCAATTAACAGAAGGTAATACTAGTAAGACAGAAGGTGATGAAAGCAGTGTGTTCTGCGCCAAATCACAATGTAATCTGTTAAAAAAATATTTTAAAAATCTAATCCTCTTTAGACCTGTAAAAACAAAATGTGTCTCCAGGAAAGGACCTATTGTGGAAATCCAGATTTTACACATTACAGCTCGCATTCCAAGGATACCTTCTGCAACAAGAATACATATGCCACAAGTGGAGACCAAGTACCACACTGAGGTATTATCATTACTATTATTACTACTACTTTGTTTTTTCTGAAAGAAATTAAAATTACTTCCTCATGGAAAGGTATTAACTGGCATCTTATACCATCAATAGAGCAGGTCTTTGACACCATCAAAATAGATAATAAAATGAGTGTGTAGGGACGTGTGATATTTGCAAAGGGTAATGTAATACTAAAATCCCAATTTATTTGTTTTGCTTTTTATATATAATTAAGCCTGATTTTGAACGGAATTGCAAGTTGGTTCTATCAATTACCTCATTAATCGCTAAAAAAATAAGACCACAATTTATTTTTATGTTTCCAGGAGGAATAACAGAGTAACAGCAGAACACAAAGACCATCACAAGAAAAGATTCTATTTTACTGAAAGAAACATCAGAAGCTATAAATTATCTTAAAATTTACTCTTTTTTAAAGGGAATGTGTCATCAAAAATTAATTCTTGTTTAACTCACGCTTTTATGTTACACACATTTTTTAAGAATTTTTTGTTATATTTCTTTTTAATTTTCCATATCACACTCAATATTTTTTAATAATTCTTAAGTCCTGCAGTTCTCACTTTGGCCACTAGGTCTAATAATTGTCTGACACTTCCTGTTCTGTAGAGAGAGATTCTCAGTTGTCTGCTCATTATCGCACAAAGAGGGTCAAACTGAAAGGAGACACCAGTGTGCATAGATAACACAGGATCCACCAGTCACAAGATGAGATAGTCACAGTTCACCCTTTCACCTCTCTGCACACTGACTTCTTCCCAGGTCACAGAGCATGACTAGAAAACTCTCCTATAGAAGTCAATGGGGACTGAGTCCAGTCTTAAATCTCCTATGTGCATGAAGCTGCTGTAAAGCATCTCTCTGACTGTGCCAACAAGTCTGAGTGGCCAAAGTGAAAACTGCAGGACTTAAGAATTATTAAAATATATTGAAAGTGATATGAAAAATTTAAAAAAAACAAAAAAAAAATTCCTAAAAAATGTGTTTAACATAAAAACGGGACTTAAGCAATTAGTCATTTTTTGATAACACATTCCCTTTAAAGTCACAGTAAAATTGGCGTGGGGTGGCGATGGTGTTTTTTTTTATCCAATTTACCGGGAAAACTCTTAAAGATCGAGAAAGCTATAAAAATCGACTCGAAAGATGAAAGTTGAAAGTGATAAGAAAACTCCAACAATTCCTAAAAAATGTGTTTAACATAAAAACGGGACAATGACTCATTTTTTGATGACACATTCCCTTTAAAGTCACAGTAAAAATGGCGGCGTGGCGATCGTGTTTTTTTTTACCCATTTACCGGGAAAACTCGGAAGATGAAAGCTATAAAAATCCCACTCGAAAGATGAAAGTGAAAGTGTATAAAACTCCAACAATTCCTAAAAATGTGTTTAAATAAAAAGGACTAATCAATGACTCATTTTTGTGACACATTCCTTTAAAAGAACCTGTCACATAGTTTTTGCCCCCTCTTGCTGAGGACAGAAACAAGATTGTCAAAACCTGCTGTTTCCAGGCTGTGTCCTTATCTGTAAGATGCTGGAGCTTTGTCGTTATTTAATGCTCAAATCTCAGTTTCAGCAAGAGTCATTCGAAAAGTCCCTTTTTGGGGTCAGTTTTTTTTTTCAAACCCGGTCAATCGGAGGTTAGGGCCCGCCCACCTCAACCGACAAACCTATTACTTTGAATAGGTAGAAACGTGAATAACTGTCAGTGGGCGGGGCTAGCCTTTGGTGGTCAAAGTAAATGGCGCAGCATGGCGATCGTGTTTTTTTTTTTTTACCCAATTTACCGGGAAAAATCGGAAAGATCGAGAAAGCTATAAAAATCGACTCGAAAGATGAAAAACCCCCACAAATTCCTAAAAAATGTGTTTAACATAAAAACGGGACTTAAACAATGACTCATTTTTTGATGACACATTCCCTTTAGCTTATTTTTTTACCATCATAGGAGGGCCCATCTTACTAAAAAAAAAAACAGACATTACCTGGGTAACCGTTAATCTCTACTATCTTGCTGGTAACTGGTTCAACACATTCCTGGACCAATTACCAGCCACTCCTAGCCATTTCCTTTAATTGGAATCTCCACCTATTCTAGAAATCGACAGGAAGCTGCACAGTTGCAATGCTGCTTCCCGTTCCCTTTTTTTTTTCTCTATTCATTTTAATAGGGCTGACTGCTAATGTACAGATAAAGCCTAGAACGGGACCCCATGCCATACCTGTGTAGCATCCTTTTCATTGTCAGAAATAGTAGTGATGGTGAGGGGGGGTGGAGTGGTACAAAGGTTGTACCCATACACCTGAGGTATTACTATGTAAAATGGTTTACCCCATAATACCGATTTATGCATCTGGCCACTGTACATGGACTGGGAATCAAAGACTCATGATAGAATTTTCAATATTTTAATTTTCAAGAAATAAAATGATTCTATGGCGGAATCAATCATCAGTCAATAACGTGTCAAAAATTAATGTGAGGATTTTTTTCAGTTCTTGGCAAATTGCTTCAGAAAATGTCATTTATAGTGAAAAACAGCTCAGTTAATTAAGAGCATCCTCTGCGCCTGCCACCCTCCAAAAAGCTGCAGCCATAAATCACAGATAAAAAAAAAGGTAAACACAGCATTCTTCAATTTTAGCATCCACTGCAGAACAATTATTGAATTCTGCTTTATCCAATTAGCACTTTGCAGCTGATTCTCTTCTTTTTTTTTTTAATGCCAGTTGCAAAACGCGAACAGATAACAATGAAAACTCATAGTAGCTCCTCGATAGGACTTCATTTGTCTTTGCGGATCTGGGAAGATTTGTCAGTGAAGATCGCAAAACTGTAAAATAGACAATTAATGATAGAAAGAACGAGTTGGCAGCCAAAGACTCATGTGGTTTGCTGTAAACCAACAGATCAGAAGTTCACAAGTCTTTAAGCGGAAAATCACAGTTGCCAAGACTTAAAAGGGTTGTCTCGCTACAAGGATCGCTGCTTTTTATATTAAAGACCTTGCAAAAACAAGTCACTTTGCAATATGTGTCCATTAACAGTGTCCTACCTATTCCTAGATATCCCCTCTTGTATGGGCTGCATCAGCTCCTCAGGTCAACTCTATAGCTACAGAACAGACCTGTTCAATCTCTCCTGATAGTCTGCCAGCACTAGTTGCTATAGCTACAGACCTGTTCAATCTCTCCTGATAGGCTGCTAGCACTGGTTGCTATAGCTACAGACCGTTCAATCCCCCCGATAGGCTGCCGCCTGGTTGCTAAGTACAGGGGCCCGTTTATTTTTCCTGATAGGCTTTCACCTGGTTGTATAGCTACAGACCTTTTTCTCTCCCGATGGTGTTTAACTGGTTTTATCTAAGCCTGTTGCTTCCCTTTTGACCCCCAAAGGGTTTCCCTTCTAAGACCGTTTGTTTTTTAACTGGTTTGTAACCAGACTTTTGCTTCCCAAGGGCCGTTTTTCCTATAAACTTTTTTTTTTTTTTTTTTTTTTTTTTTTTTATTTTTTTTTTTTTTTTTTTTTTTTTTTAGTCTGTTCAATCTCTCCTGATAGGTATTTCTGTTCAATTTTGATGGTGTAGCTTTTGCTATAGCTACAGACCTGTTTGTCTCTCCTGATAGGCTGCCAGACTGGTTGCTATAGCTACAGACCTGTTTTTTATATCCTGTAGGTTGCTAGTCTGTGTTTCTGATACTTTGGTTGCTATAGCTACAGACCTGTTTTGTTTTCCTGATAGGCTGTCAGCACTGGTTGCTATAGCTACAGACCTGTTCGGTCTCCTGATAGGCTGCCAGCACTGGTTGCTATAGCTACAGACCTGTTCAATCTCATGATAGGCTGCCAGCACTGGTTGAAATAGCTACAGACCTGTTTGATTCTCTCTGATAGCTGCCAGCGCTGGTCACTATAGCTACAGATCTGTTCAATCTCTCCTGATAGGCTGCCAGCACTGGTTGCTATAGCTACAGACCTGTTCGATCTCTCCTGATAGGCTGCCAGCACTGATTGCTATAGCTACAGACCTGGCTTCTACTGCAGCCTAGTAGAAGCCAGTAAACACGCCCCTGAATTCAACATGAAACCAAGAAAACAGGACTGAGGTGAGAGGAATCAGTGTATTGAGACAACCCCTTTAAAGGAACTTACTACTATTGGTGGATATACTAGATGGGAACAAGGAAAGAAATTATTAAGTGGGGCTGCTATTTTGATGTTGGTGACTGCACTTGTGGGTATTTTGTGAAGGGGGACTTTGGGAGGGTATGCGATCGTATTGTACGTGCGGGGACATAAGTGACATATCAATTATTTGCGGCGAAGGGGCTGGTAGGCTGCCGGCCCCCTCGCACCGCGGGAGTACGTGCGTATCAGAGTGAGCTCCCGAAAGACACGATGTACGCGCCGCAGTACATCGTGTGAACATACACCCTTAAAAGGTTGGTCCAGGGTTAGAAAACCTGACTACTTTCTCTGGAAAATAGCACTACTGTACATCTTATCCAAACTCACTCCACTGTGCCCTGCATTCAGCAGTGAAGTAGATGGATATATGGATGGATTTGCTATCAACTCTACATTTCCTTACCACTGTTACATGGATCACTACAAGCAGCCATTAAAATTAATGGCTACCATTTAATATGAATGGATATCTAATATCTGCAAGAATAAGATCAAGTCTTACATCTCTGGCTCATAAAAGGATTTAGTGCAGAACTGCACAACATCCAGTCCATGAGCCATTTGCGGACCACCAAATGATTCATAGCGTGCCATAAACTGGACCACCAAGGGTCAAGGCTTGACAACTTCCAAGCAAAATGGCCATTACCGGTGGCTCAGGTTCTAAGCCTTAGGGCATCTCTAGGCACTCCATGGGTGTTCAAAGGCAGTTTTAGCTCCACTTCCTGCCACGATATGCAGGTCTTGGTTAAGAGCATGAGAAATTTGCCCGCTCCATAAAATGTCCATATACCCTAACATGGGCAAGTAAAAAGGGTATGTTCTGTGTCCTACACCCACTTTCACTACTTAAAGGGGTTTTGCCACTATCTCATTTCATACCTCCTGTATCCTGCTCTTCAGCTCTGTGTGCTCAGAATGGGGCGTGTGTGATTTGTTTGAATTGCAGATCATGTGACCCAGCAGGATGACATCACCAGGCCTTTCCTCTCTCTAGTCAAAGAAAGGTCTGTTTATGTAAAGCATTGTAAGTAGCTGAGAGGTAAAGTTTTTGCCTACAGGCACAAGGGTCCTAGGTTCAAATCCCTGCAGGAACCAAACTTATGTTTTTTTTTCTCTTTATCAATGCACAGACCTGATTGAGGTTTCTTTTGTATTTATTTGCACTGTTTGACTAATTACTAAGGAGGACAGAGGACGGGAGTAGAATGACAGCACCTGGGGTTTGAACACTCAGTAGCTGCCCGAGAGGAGAGGTGATGTCTGAGCATGTGCGACCAGGACTGAGGAGCTCTCAGCCCTGGTCGTATCCCCTGGAGACGAGCTGTAAACAATGGATCACTCAAGGAGCAGCTAAAACAAAAATGGTGCAAAATTTTTAATAATAATGAATGGTGAAAATGTTTATTATTTCATTTGCAAGCTTCTCACGTCAATTTTACTTCGTGGCAAAACCCCTTTAAGAAAATGGACCGTGGTAACATCAAAACCTCTTTAAGTGGTCCAGATGCATATTATAGAAAAATTATCATGTTGTACCTCGATATTTTCTCATCATTTCTGCTGAAAACTGGAAAAATTCCAATATTATCAATACTAGGAATTCCTATACATGCACTTTTCTATGCATTATATATGAAGAACTTGATGTTGATTTACAATATTTACTCTGCTAAGACTACCTTTAATATATGTAGCATGACCCGGCCCTTCTCTATGTCCAATTTAATATTTTTTTACCTCGCCCCATACCGTAATATCCTACATGATTATAAAATGTTTAGGTTTTCAAAAAGCGGACCACGATGTGTCATAATATGTACGTTAGAGATCTAAAACACAAAAATCCATGTCAAAATATAGCATGACAGCAAATCATTTCCTGAATTGCACTCAATTATATGGGGGTGTGATTATACATGTCAATCATCACTTAATACTTCGAGATATGTTTCTATCTGATTACACAGAAAAAAAAAATCAACCTTCAGCTACAGTCTAATTTTAAGTCAAGAAAGAAAAAGGAACAGATGCCAAGAAAGATGAAGATACGAAATCCCATGACACAAGGTTTCAGCTCTCATTTATCCATTAAATATTTTTAATTTAAGAAAAAAAGGGAAAAAAAAACACATGTAATAAGCGCAATGTGAGATGGTAGAGGGAGAACAGGTAAGTAATCGTGTTGGAATTAAGAGAATTGGTTGGAACACTCCCATTAACATCAATGGGAAAGTTCATTTGATTCTTGAGATATATCAGTAAAACACTGACAAACAATAATACACTGCAATACACGCGTAAAGCAATAATACACTGCAATACACGCTGAAAGCAATAATACACTGCAATACACGCTGAAAGCAATACACAGCAATACACGCTGAAAGCAATACACTGCAATACACACTGAAAGCAATACTATACTTCAATATACATTGAAAGCAATAATACACTGCAATACACGCTGAAAGCAATAGTACACTACAATACATGGTAAAAGCAATAATACACTACAATACACGCTGAAAGCAATACACAGCAATAGTACACTGCAATACTCACTGAAAGCAATAATACATGACAATACACACTGAAAGCAATAATACACTGCAATATACGCTAAAAGCAATAATACACTGCAATACACGCTGAAAGCAATACACGGCAATACACGATGAAAGCAATAATACACTGCAATACACACTGAAAAGCAATACACTGCAATACACACAGAAAAGCAATAATACACTGCAATAAACACTGAAAGGCAAAAATACACTGCAATACACACTGAAAAGCAATAATACACTGTAATACAGACTGAAAAGCAATAATACACTGCAATACACCTTGAAAGCAATAATACACTGCAATACACACTGAAAGCAATAATACACTACAGTACACGCTGGAAGCAATAATGCACTGCAATACACTTGAAACTATAAAGCCAATTCTCCCACAAAAAAATTACCTCAAAAGATTAATAAATTCTAAATCAATAAGTAATGTAGCCTCATACCTAGTGGTAATATTTTAGGATGCATCATTGGAACAATAAAAAAAAAATAAATACAACTCTCAAGATGCGGGGATGATAAAAAAAAAATGCTCTCAACTTCTTGCTGGTGTATCCAACCAACTACTATCAAAATAAATTATAAAATAGCTGAAATTAATGTAAATTAGATTTTACTGTGTAAACAAGTAAATCTGTTCTGGTCTATCGTGGCATTTTGTTCCCCTTTATTATGTTGTTTTCTGCAGAGTGAATTAAGTCACGGGCTAAATGCCTGTAGGCTACTATCAGACAGGGGCGAGTTTGTGCTGCATTTTTAATTTGGCATTTAATAACTCCTTTAATGACACATAGTAATGAATACAGTTTCAGAAATAGCAATTACACAATTGGGATCTGTCTGTTCCAAAACCCACTTCATTATATTGTACCTGAGCAGAATGGTTGAAATATCTCCTCTAAATTGTAAAAAGATAATTTAGTCTTGGTTTCATCGGCGCAAACTGCAAAACGTACACAGCAATGATTGAAAAGTGATTGCTCTATAGTAAAGGAACGAATGGACATTATAAGAAGAGTTGATACTTACACAGTCTGTGTGCGTTTTAGGTGTAACAGCTTTTGGAAAAAACAAGGTACGGATGTAACAGAGTTTAACTTGACTGTGATTCCCAAGTTATCTGCTCCTATCTCTAAATCAAAGTCATTGAAAGAGCTGAGCACATGCCATGATACCATGACACACAATGTGATCTGTCAAGTTTAGTCTTGCTACATCTGACATTGAAGGGTTCTACAATGTTTGCCATTTCTGACCCTGTAAACTCAGACCATCACTTAGCGCGACATGTCCCAATACGCAAGCGCCGTTTTATTGGCTATTTCGCCGCAAAAAACACTTTTGACGCCATATTCTCGATGTAAACAAATTGTCGTACATCAAAACTAGGCGCATTATATATGTTACATTATATATGCTGGGAATGCCACATTGTAATGCGCCTAAAAAGTCGCATTACATATAGCAGCGATTATACGCTGTGCGTCTCCATAAAGTAATGTGCCTATCGAGGCGCATTACATACACTAGTAACTATATGGTATGGGCCTCCGTTACGCAATGCACCTCGATAGGCGCATTACATACACTACCAATGCATCGCAATTTGCGCAATGCGCCTCTTTAGGCGCATTACGTTTACTAATCAAAGTATACCTGACGCCAGATTTTTCAGAGGATCAGACTTTACACTGATTTAATGAGCCTAAAAACAGCTGCAACGCCACCAATTTTTGGACATATCGCCCTTAATCTTCATTTTGTTCATTTGTCCAGAGACCTTTGTGCCTCCATATTTACTGTCCAAACACCAAAATAAGTTTCACACATGTCCGACGATCCACAATATCCAGCACCTCTTCTTTTTAATTAAAAATAAAAATCCTTTATCCCATACTTAAGATATTAAAATCCACATGACGCTATAAGGTCACAGAAACGCTAGTCACAGCATACATGTTTCGAGTAACATTACTAGGCTATGTTCACAAGGCGTAATTGCGGCACGTACAGTAGGGCCGCAATTATGCCGGTTGATTTGGGAGTTGCTCTGATCAGCGCAGACTTCCGCGGCGCGGGTGTGTGGGGGCAGCAGCTTGCCGTCCCCATTGACATGCACTACTTGCGGCGCGCATTCACCGAGGGCAATTGACGTCACTTACCCCCCGCGTGTACAATACTCATTCTTCATTGGGATTTACTGCAGAATCCTCTACATTTCTCTTCATTTTATTTTTTCTAATGACATTTCCTGTTAAATAACCTAGGGGTATATTCACATGGCTTATTTGGACGCGGTTTTGAATGCAGTTTTCGGAGCATTTCCACACCCCAAACGCCCCCAGTTCATTTTATTGATTCCTATGTAAAACAGCGTTTGTAGTTCAGACACGACAAGGTTTTGACGCGCTTCTTTAGAAGCCGTTTTGGGCGCTCAAAAAGAAGTGTCATGTCAATTCTTGAAGCGTGTTTTATGCACGCTTCTCTGCGTGTTTTTTTTTACGTGTTTTTGGGCACGTTTTTTGACCTGGCTATTAATTTGTAAAAAAAAAAACCTCGTCCAAAATCGCGCAGAGAAACACGTCTAAAACCTTTTCTGAAGAAGCGGGGTTTTGATGCTGTTTTTGGCACAGAAATGCTCCGAAAACGCGTCAAAATCAGCCGTGTGAACATACCCTAATGAATCACCTATGCTTCAGAAACATGGATTGAAATCAACATCTACAGTGCAAGTATGGTTAAAATTTTAACTAAATTGAAAAAACGTAAATTAGGATACATTTTTTTGTGGCACTAAATATGAAGCCATATGAAGGTCCCTATGATAAGACCAAAGTTAGGGCGCGCCCCCTCAGCAGAGGACAAATACCGGTTGATTTATCCGAACTGTATTTGGCCGGTTTTTGTGCCGCAGGGGGACGGCTTCTCTCTGCGATGAGCGGAGAAAAGCCCTCCCCTTTCACATTCCCTTGTTCATATTCTGTCCTAAAACCGGACGGAAGAATGAACATGTACAATGTTTTTCGGGCCACCGGCGGTTTGAGAAACCTCCGGGCGGAAAACCCGTTCTGTGGGGACTGCTGCAAGGGTTTTCCATAGAGGCCCCATGTAAAAGTTTGCGGACTTTTTTTTGCGCAAACTGTCTAAAAAACCGTCCGCAAACCGGTGCCGTGGGGACGTGGCCTTACCGTTCCTTGATATTCGGCACAAGGGTTGCCAGGGGGACCAAGGAACTAAAGTTCTTTTGACGGTAACTTCTGTCCGTGTTGTATCCGGGAGGACTTGTGTTGGAAACATTCTCATGTACAATTTCATCAATGTTCTCGACAAATAACATAAAAAAAGAAAAAGCAGCGCAGTAGCCTTCATTGAGTACAGAGAATATCTGGGGCAGTCATTTCCTATCCTTCAATAACGCTTTAGATGAAATGAAGCTTTAAACAAATAATTTATTAATGACCTTGAGTTTATGGTTTTTATTGTCGAGACTCCAAAAACTGTCCAACTGGAAAAGTAATCAGGAGTCGCTGTTTACTTCAATAAAAGCTGCATGTCTGAATATAATGACCTCTGATAGACAGCACACACTCATTTTATCCAGTCAATGGCTTTTACTCTCTGTAATGACGAATGCTATGGAAATTCACACTGAGATTAGACACAGCGTGCAAGAAATTGCTCTCCCAAAGTTCCCCACTAAGATTTTTTAATTTAGATTTTCTTTTGCCAGGAAATATAGCAGGAAGTTTAAATTCCTAAAACAAGATGGAAAAGTAAAATGAAAAAATATCGTTATAGACACTAATGATTCTGATTGCAGAATGGATAAAATTGCTGAAATAGGACAGTGTTTTGCAGTACATGAAGAATACCATCATTCATCATTTTGCATCTTGACAGCTCCTTAAAACCTCTGAGTTGCATGGAGCCAGAAAAGGGAAAGGAAGATTTTTTTTATGAAACCTTAGGGCTTATCCCCACGGCATGGTTTTCAGCCAGTTTTCGGTTTTGAAAACCGGCTGCAAACCGGCTGAAAAACTTTTACACGGACCTTAATGGAAAATCCGTGCAGCAGTTCATAATGCACGGATTTTCTGACCACCGTTTTTTCAGACCGCCGGCGGTCCGAAAAACATATAACATGTTCATTCTACCGCCTGGTTTGCGGATGGAATATGAACACGTCTATGGGAAGGTGGAGGGCTTTTCTTCGCAAACTGCAGAGGAAAGCCACCCCCCCCCCCCCACGGGAGCCGTGTGCACGGCCAAAAACAGTGCAAATACCGGTCAGATAAACCGACCAGTATTTGTCCTGTGCCGTGTAAACTGCCCCTAACTGCAAGCGCAGCCAGCTCTCCAATCTCTACTATGACCATCGGCCATCCTTTTCTATCATGGTAAAACCCCTGAACAGAGAAGTATTCAAACAACGCTATTACATAAGCTTACAGGCTGGACAAATGCACCTTAAAGGGGTTGTCTCCCCTCAGAGTTTAATAGATGCATCCGGTCAATTCCTGGTCTGTAATTAGCATAGAGCTCCGTGCATTCACTCCGTGTATTCAACTCCGTGTTTTCAATCTGCTAATTAGTTTAGAATAGCTTAGAAGCTTCTCTGAAATTTAGGAGATTTATCTAAAGTAAACAGCAGTAATTACAGGCTTTTGTCTGAAAGTTCAGATAACACACAAGTTCTCACTCTGGTTGCCTCAACCTGTGTGATGACATCACTCTCTGCTATCACATAGAACAAACAGCAGGGGGAGGAAGAGTTCACAGGTCGGTCACTGGGTGGAATCAAACAGAGCCAGGAAGGTGGTAAAATCATTTGTAGCTCCTTAACAAAAAAGATGAACAAAGCAATGTATTTGGAAAATGTCTTCATTTAGTGTTCCCTACATTTTAAAAGCTATTCTTTGTAGCGAAACAACCACTTTAAGAATTCTAGGTTTTTCCTTATTGCTCATTATACCCTGTATAAATATTATACATGAGATTTATGAGAAAATAAATCATGATAGATTTCTATTGAAATAGGTGCAATGAAGAGAAATGCTTGATGTTTCCAGGCAGACGGAAGCCATGAACATCAGCCGTTTAATTATCACCCTTGTACTGTCATTGGCGTCCTGTTGAGTTGCATTGGGTTATTCAATAGCTATGGTATCTTTTTACGTTATTTGCTGTATACTGTTCACTAACAAAATCAGAACGATCACATTTATTGAATAAATGTAACCACACTTTAAATATTCTGCCTGCAAAACCTCCCCTGCCGAGATATGTGACTGACTTCACAATGACTATATGGTAATGAGGAGGATTATTGTAAGCCTCATGGGTTACCAATCAATTAACACGATAACAAGCTACAGCAAGCAGTCATTTCTAACTATTTTTAGAACTCTCGGCAAGAGCTATTACTCTGTCACATTCTGGTGGTGATCCATCTGCAATATCTGCAGAGATTTGTTATACACACTGCCACGGAATGCAAAATTACAAACCAAAGAGTCAAGGACACCTCCTGCCAGAACACACAGTTCCCAAAATATGGCTGCATGCTGCAACGCAACTTTTGTCTTTGAGATGGTGATTGCACCTAAGAAAGTGTTAAAATAGATTAAACACATGTATGACTGAACATATAGACCTCATGTATGCACAGTGCACATAGGAGATCACGTATCCTGTTTCCCCCAAAATAAGACAGTGTCTTATATTAAATTTTGCCCCTAAAGACGAGCTAAGACTTCTTTTTAGGGGAGGTCTAGTGGCACACTATACACTGGCATCATTTTGATGTTCACATCATTTGGAGACACACCAACTCCGCTAGGGAATATATCTCTGGAATTACCTCCTAAGGAACAGTTTTGGAGGTTCAGGTACCTTTCTGATTGTACTAAGCAGGTTCCGAATATAGTGTTATACAATGTAAATGTTTGACTTTTCATATTTGTGTGGACTTTATCCATATCATTAGCAGTGTTATAGGTATTTTGATATTGTGATATTTTGATATATAAAAATATTTTTCTTCTGACCCACTGAGGAGTCTCTGAGATTGGGACGAAACGCGTTTTTTTTTTTTTTTTTGTAGCACATATTTCTATTGCGCCCTTGTGTTATATTTATCACGTATAGTGTTTTCTAATACAGCTGTGAGTCCTTTATACACTCTAAATATCCTACATTCACTACTTGTTAGGTCTGATTAGGTTTGTGTAGGGACTGATTTAAGAGATTTGCGGGGTCGCCCTTTTCGGGGCGGGTTCTCCGTTTAGGGACCATCATTAGTAGTAGAATTTTTAGGGGTCAGTGTAGTTTACTGCCCCTTTTGTTTGTCCTTTGTATGTAGAGTACGTTATTAGTTTTAATTGCATATTATTAAAAGTTGGATTTTAAGGAATATTTTTCTTTGGATTTCATTTGAGTTGTATATTCCTCGTTTCATTTATGTGGGAAGTTTTTGATTTGAGGTCTTATTTTTCCATAAACAAGAATTCACATTTATTGTTGAACCAAAATCAACATGTATTAGGCTATGTTCAGACGGCATAATTGCGGCTCGTACAGTATGGCTGCAAATACGCCGGGTGATTTGGGAGTCGCGCTAATACGCGATTAGCCCCCAGCCCCATTGACTATCATCACTCGCGGCGCGTATTCGCCACAAGTAATTGATAGGTCACTTATCTCCCCACGCGTACAATACGATCGTATTCTATGAGTGGGGAGAGGAGGTGTAATCCATATTTCTCTATCAGAACTATGGATTACCGCAATGTCGGTATTAGAGCGCAAATACATCGCAAGATGCGCGCCAAAATTTGCCTGTGTGAACATACCCTTAGGGCTAGTTCGTACGGCTTATTGCCAACGTAATTGCGGGGACGGATTTCGCCCCGCAATAACGCCGGCTGCCGTGCAGCGGGGTCGGGGCGGGTGGCCGGCTACTCGCCGGCCCCATAGACATTCATTATTCACGGCGCGTACACGCCGTAAATAATTGACATGTCACTTTCTCCCCGCTCGGTGTATTCGCCAAGCGGGGAGAGGAGACGGAATCCACAGTTCTCTATGAGAACTGTGGATTACCGTAATGCCTGGGACGGATTTCCGACGTATTGGAGCGCAAATACGGTGCGCAATACGGCTGAAATCAGTCCCAGAATAGGCCGTGTGAATGAGCCCTTAATATACTGTAGTGATTTCATCACAAACATCAGCATAAGCAGCCAAACGCATAAAAAAAAATGCACTAGGGCTTATTTTCGGGGGATGTCTTGCTTTCGGGGAAACAGGGTATTGGTTACTTTGCAGGCGGCCTCATTCATTGCTTCATGTTAAAGGCATACTCCTGCATAGAAATCCTATTTCTATATACCCTAAAAGGGATTTCTATTTATTAGAGAGAGGGTCCATCACGGGTCATTTACCTTGCGATGCGACATCTCTACCCCGAGATCCACTGGAATTTCTGTTCTAGGGTATGCCAATTTTATCTATCAAGGATTCAAAAGGCCAGCATGTGCCACCATGCTTTCCCAACTTAAAGGGGTTTTTCCAAGAAGTGATCTCCTCACCTAACAGGCTGAACTGTCTTCTTGAGTCTTGACAAAAGGGGCGTTGTGTTTCTATGTTTAAAAAAAACAAGTGCCTCCTCCATGTTGTCATTGCACCACCTCCCATGCACACTCCTGAGGCCGATATTCAGTCTCTGTAGTTGAGCAAATATTGTTTGGCTAAACCACACACAATAACTGTATTGTGCACAAGCTCTACAGGTTTTGTTTTATCCCTCTTATCTGCTCAGGAGAGAAGATAAGATCCAAGCAGGCAGGGTTCAGGAAATGCTGCAGGGGGGGAGGGACGAGGGCTGAGCAGGGAGTTTTCTGCATTACAACCAGCAGATTCTCTATACAGCAGACACCGGCTTTGTTCTCCCCCTCCCTTCAAAAGCTCATTCATGTGTACTGCCATCAGATAAGAAGTGCAAACTACAGGAGCGCGGCCAGATCAGCTCCTGGTCTTAGCTAATGTAAACAGTCAGGAATCTAAGGGCATCTAAGCAACGCTGCATCTCTCACAGACTACACTTTTTTTAATCACATATATTTAGAATAGTGATTAAAGACCCATTTTGGAGGATCCCACGTCAACATAAGCTCATGGCAAAACCCCTTCAAGGGCTCCTCCCCATTTGCCAGACATTGGTGTGCTTTGTAGTATTTGGTTTTCGGTTACTATTTTATATTCTCGATATCTGATCTTTGGTTTGTTTCTGACTATCCCATTTATCTGCTGACTGTCCTGACCTTCTGCCTTTGATCCGACTTGAAGTAAACTCTGCCTGCCCAGAGCCTCTGCCGGTGACCAGGTTGTGTCTGATGTCTTCTCCTGTACCCAGGGGTGCCAGTAAGGCAGTACGGGAAGTACTCCTGTCAGGGGCCCTAATCAAAAAAGAAGCGCACAAATATGTTAAAAAATAATAACTAGTAATGGGCGGGGGCCTATTTGATTTGGCTGTATGGGGCCCTGAAACAGTTAATAGGCGACTGATGGCAGTCTTGCCTGTATCGTACCGGTCTGCAAGCTGTCACTGCAAGTGACATATCAGGGGTAGTTGCATGGGAGTTCCCGACAGTGATGACCAGATCCCTTGTATAAGGACATAGAGGGTAAACACCAGGGGGCTCCTTAAACTTGGCTTCTCGATGTGCATTTACACCGGTCCTAACATGCATTACACAAACAAGCCATTAATGTAAATGGGCACCATGTAGTGCTTCATGTTACATGTGGAGGTGCTACAGGGAAATTGAAGACTTTGAGTCAGGTTTTCCCAGAGACCAAAGCTAATTGTCGGGGGTCCCAACAGGAAGCAATTTTGTGATTAGCTTATTTTCACTGGAGAACTCCTATTTTTGTAAGTATCAAAAGTGGAGAACCTGTAATAAAATGCTTTCTTTTATGGGTTCTACAAGATGTCTGAAATATGTCACCTGAACTATACACAGAAGTAGCAAAGGTAAACTTGACAGATAAAGCATTATTAAACCAAGGCACCAAAATGTTCAAAAACTTTTTCATTGGCTTTTGATGTGATTTGACATACTAGTATCATTAAGGGGGCTATGGATGTAGGCGGCGGGTGATTGCCAATTGCAGCAGACAACAGCCGACTCCATTCCCTGCTATTTAACCCTTTAGATGCTGCATCAAACACTGCAATCGGACCTCCACAGCAAGATCGCGTGGTCGCGATCATTTAACATGGAAGCTGGAAGGCCTCAATCACCACCATGTTTCTCACTTATCTACCTTCCAGCATAAAGTAGTACAACCGCCATATTTGTACACCCAATTGCACTGGTTACTGCTGAAAAACACTAAAAAAAAAGTTGAGATAATGGTATCATGTTATGTTCTCTCCTTATTTGAGCGAGTTTCCTCAATGTGCTCCGATTTCCATCACATGCCAAAAAAACATACCGATAGATCAATCTTCAAATTAGATTGTCACCGCTCCATAGGGAAGACCAGGCATCCAGCACTGCAATCAGATCTCCTCGGCAAGATGGCATGGTCCCGATCAGTTAACATGGAAGCTGGAAGGCTTCCATCACCACCATGTTTCTCAATTATCTACCTGCCAGGCAGGAAGTAGTAAAACCGCCATATTTGTACACCCCATTGCACTACTGCTGAAAAGCACTAAAAAAAAAAGTTGAGATAAGGGTATCATGTTATGTTCTCCCCTTGTTTGAGCGAGTTTCCTCAATGTGCTCTGATTTCCATCTCACACCAAAAAAACATACTGATAGATCAATCTTCAAATTAGATTGTGAGCCCCACAGGGAAGACCAGGCATAAAACACTGAAATCAGACCTCCACGGCAAGATCGTGTGGTCCTGATCAGTTAATATGGAAGCTGAAGGCTTGTGAAGGCTTCCATCACCGCCATGTTTCTCACTTATCTACCTGCCAGCAGTAAGGAGTAAAACCGCCATATTTGTACACCCCATTGCATTGGTTACTGTTGAAAAGCACTAAAAATAGAAAAAAAAGTTGAAATAATGGTATCATGTTATGTTCTCCTCTTGTTTGAGCAAGTTTCCTCAATGTACTCCGATTTGGCCCACACACCCAAAAAATATGCCGATAGATCAATCATGAAATTAGATTGTGAGGCCCACAGGGAAGACTAGGACCATTGCAGTCTCTGTAAGGGCTTATTTGGACGAGGTTTTTGGAACGTTTCCACGCCCAAAACCTCGTCCAACATGTTTCCAAAACACCCCCAGTTCATTTAATTGATTCCTATGTAAAAACCTTGTTGTAGTTCACACACAACGAGGTTTTTACACGATTCTTTGGAAGCGCTGAAAAAGAAGTGTCATGTCAATTCTTGAAGCGTGTTTTTGGCACGGTTTTTGGCGCGGTTCTTGTCCTGGCTATTAATTTGTATTTGGTGAAAACCTCATCAAAACCTGATCCAAAACCTCGCCGAAAAACATCTCTAATACCTCTTCTGAAGAAGCGTGTTTCAGGCGAGGTTTTGGTGTGGTTTTGGGCGAGGAAACGCTCTGAAAACTTCGTCCAGACCCTCGTCCAAATAAGCCGTGTGAACATGCCCTAAAGCACCATGGAATATATACATAAATTAAAGAAATTATGGTGCGTAAATTGTTACGTTAAACTTTGCTACACCTGAAGCATCTAATTTACAGCAGTTCTAGATTGCTACATCTCTAAGATTGCTTTACTGTAGAATCATTTTCTTTATTTGGGTGTAAAACAATTTGTAGCCGCCCAGTAACAGGATATTGAATAGCTTACTGCTATTTTACTATATGGCCAATAGCCCAAAACATTTAAAGTGGATCCCTACAATCTCGGTTTTCTCAAGTACAGCATGTAAACTCCCAAACTGAAGAATAATACGAGTAGACGCACAGCCACTTGGATGCCGGACAAAAAGGAAAGGCAATAAAAAGAGAGACGCCTTTTTGTGCAGAAAGAAATATATTACCTTTGTTGTTCTGGCTGAAATAGCTTCTTGGCTCAAGTGCCGGCCTAGTAAAGTATTGTGAGGAAGCCACAATTAATACAGTTCCCATAGAAAGGGAAGATCTCTCTTCAGGGAGAGCGCCATATAGGCGTGTGGAGATTCGAAATTGCCTTTTGCACTCCACGAAGCATCTGCATATCCCATAATGCCTTGTGATATGCAGATGCTTCGTGGAGTGCAAAAGGCAATTTCAAATCTCCACACGCCTATATAGGCGTTCTTCCTAAGGAGAGATCTTCCTTTTCTGAGCCACTCCATGCCTCCCACTCAGCCAAGCCAGCATCGCTCTGCTCTGACGAGGGGCTAACACCCCGAAACGGCTGTCTACAGGTGGGTGATGCTGGCTTGGCTAAAAATTCCTTTTGCTTTCTAAAGACCCAGTGGGTCAAAAGTAAATTGAGGATTTGTTACATCCAACAGAGGGCGCTTGAGTTTCTCAGCTCCTTTCCCATAATGCCTTGTGATATACAGTTCACAATTTGAGTTTTATAAAGAAACAGACATTTTTCAAATTTGTCTGACGTCCAAAATAAAAAGTAACGATTGTGAGAATTTTTTTTAATTTTTTTTTTTATTTTTTTTTTTACCTATATACCTTTCATGTAGTTTCCTGCATGAAAAGAAATCCTGAAATATTGAAATTTTCATCCTAGACACTGAGCCCTCACAAGGCGATGACACTTCCGATACAGATTACAATTTGTTCTGTATATATTAATAGGTGGTGGGGCCGGCAGCCACTCGCACCCTAACTGTACAGAAAGACTACAATGAAAGCCAATACACATACATACACATAGGCTGTGTGGGGATAACAAAGGATGCACTGATGACCATTAGTGATGGTGACAAGCTTCTCATCTACCTCTGTAAATTAAAAGAGAAGTTTCCATTTAAAGGGGTTGTCTCACTACAAGGATTGCTGCTTTTTATGCTAAAGATCTTGCAAAAACAAGTCACTTTGCAATATGTGTCCATTAACAGTGTTTGACCTATTCCTAGATATCCCCTCTTGTATGGGCTGCATCAGCTCCTCAGGTCGCTATAGCTACAGACCTGTTTGATCTCTCCTGATAGGCTGCCAGCACTGGTTGCTATAGCTACAGACCTGTTTGATCTCTCCTGATAGGCTGTCAGCGCTAGTTACTATAGCTACAGACCTGTTTGATCTTGCCTCATTGGCTGCAGGCGCTGGTTGCTATAGCAACAGACCTGGTGTTCTCAGCAGCTCATCACTGCAGGCCAGTAAAGCAGGTAAACCCTAAACTCAAAAATGAAACCGAGAAAACAGGACTGCGGTAAAATGAATCAATGGAGTGAGACAACCCCTTTAACTTTTAAAAGATGTATACAATATGCCAACAAAGTAAAAACTTAAGTATGTTGTATTGTTACAATTTCTACATACTACAGCACATTTTATTTATATATTTTCTAAGTCAACATATGCAAGTTAGCAATGCTTATATTCACAGCATTGTAAGATAAATACAAAGAGAAAGATTTAACGGCCAAGTTGCATAAATAAGCATTGTACAGCATCACAAGTAGGTGCATATACAAATCAATATACACGCCGGTAGGTTAGTACCAAATGATGCTAAAACTATATTCACACAATGGATTCCAGCATGGAATTCGACTGAGAGTCTGCATCAGAGACCAATCTGAATTTTTCGTGGCACTGGGAAGCAATATTAGAAGATGACAGTGTGCTGATGTCGGCAATGTTCTTCTAGAAAACCCACTGACATTTGTGTAGCCACAGATGGGTGATGCTGGCTTGGCTAAATATCCCCTTTGCTTTCCAAAGACCAAGACACCCCAGAAAACCGTCAGTGATCTTCAGGAGGCCATGCCTTGAGGTATCAGACCATATAGTGGCACAAAGACTCCAGTGTTAGGCTGGTGGCTTTAATGTTATGACTAAAACAAAAACTCCATCAGTAGACCCTACTTGTGGTTCCCAAAGATTTCAATGACATCAGATGTAAAATAGTACACCAGATGAGAGCCTTAAAGGGGTTGTCTCACTACAAGGGTCACTGCTTTTTATGTTAAAGATCTTGCAAAAACACTTTGCAATATGTGTCCATTAACAGTGTCCTACCCATTCCTAGATATCCCCTCTTGTATGGGCTGCATCACCTCCTCAGGTTGCTATAGCCACAGACCTGTTCAATCTATACTGATAGGCAGCCAGCACTGGTTGCTATAGCTACAGACCTGTTCAATCTATCCTGATAGGCAGCCAGCACTGGTTGCTATAGCTACAGACCTGTTCAATCTCTCCTGATAGGCTGCCAGGATTGGTTACTGTAGCTACAGACCTGTTTGATCTCTCCTGATAGGCTGCCAGCACTGGTCGCTGTAGCTACAGACCTGTTTGATCTCTCATGATAGGCTGCCAGCACTGGTTGCTATGGCTACAGACCTGTTCATTCTCTTCTGTTAAGCTGCCAGCACTGGTTGCTATAGCTACAGACCTGGCTTCTACTGCAGCCTAGTAGAAGCCAATAAACACACCCCTGAATTCAGAATGAAACCAAGAAAACAGGACTAAGGTAAGAAGAATTAATGTAGTGAGACAACCCCTTTAAGCTCCCAGAATGTTGAGTTTAACCGTACAAATGTAAAAAAAAAAAAAAGTTATAACTTTAACCATACAATAAGAACTATGTTGAACCCTATTTCTAGTAGATATTCCAAAAAGGAGAATGATTATCAAGCAATTGACAGAAGCTGTGAAAAACAGACGCATGGCGAGAACTGACCGACAGAGTTTCCAAGGGACGGACACGACTGAATGGATAGAAGACGTTAAAATTTCTAGTATATAAATTAAAATTATACAAATAAAATGTCAGTACATTATTTAATATCCAAACTGTAATAGTAAAAAAAAAAAAAAAAAGATTGAGTGAGAAAGCAAAGATACATTTTCAAGGTTCCTAGTACTGGCACAGCTTAAGTGTGAACATCATTAACATGTATAGATGTCTGGATCTTGTCAGAAAGAATGCTGGGTACCATGGAAACCTCCATTGAAAGTCTGAGTCAACCCAAGGGAACAAAACAAACTACTGTACAAGCTATCGTCAAGTATGGTTATATACGATGAATGGAAAGTACAGCTTTTCACTCATCTGATAATATGGCCACATAATAATGATTATTATGATCATTCCGTACAAGACAAGATTGCAGCATAGCATATAATAACATAAAATGCTGCAAGAGTTGGCAGCGGGCGGTAACGACAGCAGATGGAAAACAAAAACACACTATGGAATCTTAATGGGCATGCCAAAAATTTAATCCCTCCAAAAAACCTACTACATACCACCAAACAATATTAAAAGGGTTGTCCAGTTAATCTTAATGGGCACGCAAAAAAATTCACCGGCACCATCAAAACCTACTACATACCAACAAACAATATTAAAAGGGTTGTCCAGTTAATCTTAATGGGCACGCAAAAAAATTCACCACCAACAACAAAACCTACTACATACCACCAAACAATATTAAAAGGGTTGTCCAGTTAATCTTAATGGGCATGCCAAAAAATTCACCGGCACCAACAAAAACTACGTACATACCACCAAACAATATTAAAAGGGTTGTCCAGTTAATCTTAATGGGCACGCAAAAAAAGTCACCACCACCAACAAAACCTACTACATACCATCCAAACAATATTAAAAGGGTTGTAAAGGTAATCTTAAAGGGCAAGCTAATAAAGTCACCGCCACCAACAAAACCTACTGCATACCACCAAACAATATTAAAAGGGTTGTCCAGTTAATCTTAATGGGCACGCAAAAAAATTCACCACCAACAACAAAACCTACTACATACCACCAAACAATATTAAAAGGGTTGTCCAGTTAATCTTAATGGGCACGCAAAAAAAGTCACCACCAACAACAAAACCTACTACATACCACCAAACAATATTAAAAGGGTTGTCCAGTTAATCTTAATGGGCATGCTAAAAACTTCACCGCCACCAACAAAACCTACTGCATACCACCAAACAATATTAAAAGGGTTATCCAATTAATTTTCATGGGCATGCCAAAAAATTAATCCAAAAAAACCTACTACATACCACCAAACAATATTAAAAGGGTTGTCCAGTTAATCTTAATGGGCATGCTAAAAACTTCACCGCCACCAACAAAACCTACTGCATACCACCAAACAATATTAAAAGGGTTATCCAGTTAATTTTCATGGGCATGCCAAAAAATTAATCCAAAAAAACCTACTACATACCACCAAACAATATTAAAAGGGTTGTCCAGTTAATCTTAATGGGCATGCTAAAAAATTCACCGCCACCAACAAAACCTACTGCATACCACCAAACAATATTAGAGGGGTAGTGTTGAGCTTACAGTAAAAAGTTCTAGTTCTATTAGAACCTCAAAATTTCAAACTATTATCTGTTGTATATTCCTATCTATTTCTTGTTATAATCTTTTGACAGTTACACGATATTTATTTTAATTGAGTGTATACATTTTTATTGGATATTATATGTCCACAGTTGTTGCTTTGACAGAATACAAAGAGTTAAACTGTGGCAGTCTCAACACACAGGTGATTTGCTGATTAGAGGGCTTATAAAAGTTCTTTGCCACTCAGTATCTACATGCTATGATTAAGGAAGGTTTCACTTCCGAAACGCGTTAGCGTGTTATCGTGTTTTTTGTCTTGTCATTTTCATTATGGAAATATTTTTAATCATTATGAAATAAAGTTTCGAAAAAGTTTTACTTCAATTACCCTGGATCGTTGCTGGAAATATCGCTCTGTTTTGTGGTCAAACTTTTGTGAGCTCAATTTGAAGTTCGATTCGAACTTGAACTTTGAACCCCATTAAAGTCAATGGTAGAAATGTTCTGGTAAATGTTTATACCTATACAGGTGAGGAGAAGCTGGAATTACCATCCAGAACAGTAAACTGGATACGTGGAACAACTTAGTGAAGAAAATTTGACTCTAAAAGAGACAGAAAAAAATTTTGAGGCTAAAATACTTCTTTCCTTTCAATGGCTAGCTGAAAAGATGAGGACAGCTTGCAAGCAGGTGCGTAGCTATAGGAGGTGCAGCAGTAGCAGCTGCTATGGGGCCCGGCATCCTGAAGGGGCCTAAAAGTCCCTTTGACACATAGGAGATTTGGAGAGGGTGTGTTATACAATTACTGAACGCCCAAAATTGCAAATACAGAACTTTTGGGTACGGAGTATGATTTAGTAATTCCAAGTACTCTGTGTAATATATATCCATGTATATGAGAGTTAGCGGTTATGTAATCCTGCAAATGTCACCAAATAACAGCTTCTGGGTGTGGGAAAGATGCAACCAGCAATACCAAACTCCCTAACTATTGCTGTCTATGGAGAGAAAAATGCTAACTAAGAACAGTCTGTACAGTACAGATAGTGAGCTGAATATGGCGTTCACAAGGCAATACAGTGAAATATATATAACATGGTCATTTGATTTTAGCAGCCAATGAGAGCCCTACACCTCAGCGATGACGCTTTTGACACTTCTCTGTGCTCTGCACTGATTGGATTGTCACCAAAAGTGCAGAAAAGTTATTGAATGGCCACCAAAAGTGCAGAAAGCCGCTGAAAACGAAACGGATAATGACGTGTTGAACTAGAACTTTACTCAAACGAACAGTAAAATCTTCGGTTACAGTTCTAAAAATTAGTGAAGTTCTACTAAAACTTAACTTCTCTAACTTTTCTAGAACAGTTTGATTAACACTATAGAGGGGTTGTCCAGTTGATTTACAAAAAAATGTAAATGAGTACATGTGACCACTGCAGACATTCCCATTCGGAAGAGGAAGGAAGGGAAATAGAAGACAAGGGAGAGCCAGGAACGGAGGAGCGAGTATGGCTTTTTTTTTATTTTTTTTTTTATCGTTTGCACTGCTTTAACAGCAGTCAGAGAGATGCTTTACAGTAGCTTCATGCACATAGGAGACTTAAGACTGACCCAGTCCCATTGACTTCTATAGGAGAGTTTTCTAGTCATGCTCTGTGACCTGGGAATAAGTCACTGTGCAGAGAGGTGAAAGGGTGAACTGTAACTATCTCCTCTTGTGACTGGTGGATCCTGTGTTATCTATTTACACTGGTGTCTCCTTTCAGTTTGACCCTCTTTGTGCTGATAAAGAGAAGACCACTGAGAATCTGTCTCTACAGAACAGGAAGTGTCAGACTATTATTAGGTCTAGTGGCCAAAGTGAAAACTGCAGGACTTTTAAAATAAATATTGAAAGAGTTATTGAAAGTTAAAAAAAATATATAATCAAAAGTTCTTAAAAAATGTGTTGAACATAAAAATGTGAGTTAAACAATAAGCCATTTTTGACGACACATTCCCTTTAAGACCTGATGACTAGATGTTTAGACTAAGGCTATGTTCACACGGCGTAATTGCGGGGACGGATTTTTCCCGGGGGCAGGGCGGCGCGGTGGGGCGGGGGGGGTGTCTGCTCGCTGGCCCCATAGACTTCTTTATCCACGGCACGGCGATAATGTGCATGTCACTTTCTCACCGCTCGCGAAATACGGCGAGCGGGGAGAGGAGACGGAATCCGTAGCTCTCTATGAAAACTGTGGATTACCGTAATGACTGGGATATATTTCAGCCGTATTGAGCGCAGTACGGCACGCAATACGGACTGAAATCCATCCCAAAATCAGCCGTGTGAACATAGCCTAACTGTGAAATCATCTTTTGTAGACAACGAAGTCAAAGTCAACAATTTCAAAAAGTTCTGTTTTGCGACTGGTGGACAAAATTATATATTTCCATCTGTTCCTAATAATTAGCAATGCCACAGAGTTGTAAAAGAGGTTTCCTGAGAAAACATGCTAACCTATCGTAAGGAAACGGCCTGGATTGTATGAGCTGTAGGGACTCCCTTGAATTCTTTCCAATGGGCAGAACATTGTAGGCCTATATAGAAGAACTTTGAATAAACAAGAGTTTGCAATACCTACTGGAGAGCCAAGGCCCCTTCCAAAGTCAAATCAGGAGGTCCCAAGGGTTGGACTGCCATCTATTCCAGATAAGCGTCTAACTGGCAATTTCTAGGTCATCCAAGTATTTCCTAAAAACTTAATTGATGAGGATAATAATAGTGATTATACAGAAACACAATGTTATTGTAAGGCTATGTTCACACGGCTTATACTGGGACGTATCTCGCCCAGTATTGCGCTAAATATGGGGCGAGATACAGCCCAGTCATTACGGTAATCCACAGTTCTCATAGAGAACTAAGAATTCCGTCTCCTCTCCCTGCTCGCACAATACACAGAGCGGGGAGAAAGTGACATGCCAATTATTCATGGCGTATACGCGCCATGAATAATGAATGTCTATGGGGCCGGCGAGCTGCCAGCCCCCCGTCCCCGCTTCCGAGCACACGCCGTAATTCCGGGCTTAATACGTCCCTGCAATTACACCGTGTGAACAAAGCCTAAATCTAGAAACATTTCTAGAGTATCCTTCAACATTAAAAAAAATACTGAACCGGCAGTACCCGCTTCTATACCAAGCAGTCAAAGCACAAGGCAGTTATGAGGGAGAAACATGACGGTGGCTTGACCCTCAACTGATATACGAGTCTGATCTGTGCTTTTGAAACTTTGAAACCATCCCATCTATAATCTGTGCTCATCATCTTCCTCTGCTGACAAATGGTATATATCATTTCTGACAGAGCGGCCACTGCTTTCATACTGCAGCCTAAGAAGATGAATACTTCAACATGTTCCTCAGTTTCCCGGTTTATTAAAAAGTTCTTAAACCAGCAGAATAAAAGTCAAATTAAAAGCACCATTCCATTATTTTGGTGTTTAGTAAATAAGCTGATTAACAAATATCCCCGCCACAGTGATAAGATGGATACATTTAGATAGAGCATTCAATAATTATCAGAACGGTCTTATTCTTTCTCGTCTTGACTACTGCAACTCCTTGCTTATCGGTCTCCCTCTCTGCAAACTCTCCCCTCTCCAATCTGTCCAGAATGCAGCAGCCAGGCTTGTCTTTCTCTCCAGCCGCTATACTGATGCCTCTACCCTGTGTCAGTCACTGCACTGGTTGCCCATCCAGTACAGGATACAGTATAAACTCAGCACTCTCACCCATAAAGCTCTCCACAGCGCTGCTCCTCCCTACATCTCCTCCCTAGTCTCTGTCTACCACCCGACCCGCTCTCTCCGCTCTGCTGATGATATCAGACTACATTCCTCAATCATCCGAACCTCCCATGCCCGCCTACAAGATTTCACACGTGCGGCACCAATTCTCTGGAATATGCTACCGCGGGCGATCAGGCACATTCACAACCCTCACAGTTTTAAGAGGACCCTGAAAATACATCTTCTCGGTCTGGCCCACCAAGATCCCTAACTGCTATCACACACATCTGTCACTCCCTGCACTTGGGCACTCACAGGCACTTATCTGTATATAGATGTACAGTCTGGGTGGCAGGTTCATCCATTTTTCATGTAAACCACCCCCTATTTATGAAACATGGCCGGACCATTGTAAACTTGGCACTTCTTACCGTATGTTTCACCCATACACCCTAATAGATTGTAAGCTCTCACGAGCAGGGCCCTCACACCTTGTGTCTCATTTGTAAGTACTTTTAATGTGTAATGACTGTATGTTTACCCTTGAATTTGTAAAGTGCTGCGGAATATGTTGGCGCTATAGAAATAGAGATTATTATTGTAGAGGGCAATAATGTATTATACCCCTGTTTCCCCGAAAATAAGGCAGTGTCTTATATTAATTTTTGCTCCTAAAGACGAGCTAAGACTTCTTTCTAGGGGATGTTTTTTTTTTATATGAACAAGAATTCACATTTATTGTTGAACAAAACATCAACATTAATATACTTTAGTGATTTCATCACAAACATCAGCAGAAGCAGCCAAACTCTGAATTGCATCCAAAAAAATGCACTAGGTCTTATTTTCGGGGAAACAGGGTAAGACTTATTTTTAGGGGATGTCTTATTTTTCCATGAATAAGAATTCACAAGTATTAATATACTGTAGTGATTTCATCACAAACATCAGCAGAAGCAGCCAAACTCTGAATTGCATTAAAAAAATGCACTAGGTCTTATTTTCGGGGATGTCTTATTTTCAGGGAAACAGGGTAAATATCCAGAAAATTTGCCTTAAAAGGGTTTTATAGAAAAAAGAAAAACAGCTCAACTTCTGTCAAAGGATATTTCTAGAACTGAAGCTCAGCCCCATTCAGTTGCAATACCAGGCACATCCTGGTGGGGCTGTTTTTGAAAGGAAGTAGCCATTTTTTTAATATCCTGGACAACTCCATTAAAATGGCAGTCAGTTTACTTGAACATAACGTTCACATGACACTCAAGCTTTAATTGAAGCCAACTAAGGCTATGTTCACACGGCAATAATTGCGGGACGTATTTCACCCGCAATTACGCCGTGTGCTCGGGAGCGGGGGGGTGGAGGGTAAACTTGGCGAGGGTGTGACTATTCATGATTGTTACCTTTAGATGAAGTATTAGGATACTGTGTGATTTAAAATATGCACTATTATATTGAGATGAGAGGATATGGTTATTTTATCCTACATTTACTAATGTTATTTTATCCTACGTTTACTAATGTGTTACCTGCTGTTATCTTTCATGAATAGTCTTTATATATGTTATATGCTATGCATTGTTGTTTGTGGATATTATTTTCATCCCTCGTAGCCTAGTCCTGATTGCTACTGTATTATCCTGTTCTGTATTTATTAGGTGCTTCTTTTATATTGTTTTACTATATTATAATAATGAATATCTATATTTAAGCTCGTTATTGTACATTTTTCTGTAGTGATTCATAGCAGTTTTTCAGGCTTTTTTGATAAGTTTGTGGTTGAAGTATTTGATATTAGTAGTGAAAGATGAAGAAAAATGTAGTAAAAACATATATATATTGGTTACAGTTTATTATGTACACTATCAGCTTTAGAACTACTAATACAATACAGCGCCAGGACTTTGGTTTTAATCAGTAGATCCTTTTGAGCCCTTATCAGTTAAAAGTTATGAATTAAAACTATCTTTATGTGAAAATTTGGCTTGAATTTGGTCTTCTGGCAAATTTGGTTACTATGACTATAACCTCTGCACCCTCTAAGATTAAAAGAGGTTGTCCCACCAACAACAAATATCACCTTTCCATAGAAGAGGTGATAAATGTATGATCTCTTGGGGTCTGTACACTGGAACCATCACCAATCATGAGAAAGGGGCTTCAGCCATCATGTATGTGCACTGTCACACCATTCACTGTGTATGGGAGTCATGAAAATAAATAATTAGCGAGCTTGGCTATTTAGTGATCCCACAGAGGTTGCACGAATGGCAAAACTCACACCTAACCACCATTCCAATAAAAAGGGGGACTCTGGACACCCATCCTCATGTTTGTTAGTGATAGCGTGGTGCAACCCTTATCAGGCACATCTTCTATCCTATAGCGAGGTAATTGATGGCAACTGATTAAATGCAGAGGAGGTTTAAAGGAGTTTGCAAATAATTACCCTTAATCCCCTAGCCATAAGATAGGAGATGTGTATGGTGAAGGCTCCACCCCTACTACCCCTACCATTCATGAGGATGAGTGTCCCGAATCCCCCATCGATTGGAGTGGTGGTCAAGTGTATACATTGCCATTCTTGGGACTAGCAAAGATTAGCTATCTCCAGGTTTTCCATAGACAGTGAATGCTGTGGCGGATTGTATCCATAACTACTGCAGCCTCATTCTAATGATCGGTGATGGTCCTGGTGTCAATGAGGTCATAATTTTGGTTGCACGGTTGGTTATTATTAATACATCAAATATTCTCTATTTGGGTCAACCTTGCAATCTAAGTTATGATATAAGTGGCACTGGGTTCATCACCAATCATGAGAAGGTGGCTGCAAACGCTATGTATGTGCACTGGCACACCATTCATTGTGTCTAAGAGTCATAGAAATAACCAAGAACAGAGCTTGGCCATCGTTGACTTTTCCCACAGAGGTTGACTAGAATGGCAATACACATACTTGTCCATCTCTCCCAAACAAGTGGAATGCATAACAGCCATCCTCATGATTGGTAGTAACCCTCACTATACCCATCTCCTATCCTCCTATGACAAGGTGGTAAGTGGTAATTATTCGAAAACCCCTTTAAGCCTCCACTTTCATTATTATCAATTTCCTTTTACTTAAAAACCCCTTTAAAACTCACTATTTCATCTCATTAATTGGTTATTAGTTATGTGCTATTAGGCCTATAATCTGCTTCGAGTAGATTCCAGATTTTGTTGAATAATCTCATGATATTCGATCCTCGATTAATCTCCGATTCCCATTAAAGTCTATGGGAGAGGAACACCAGCTTCATTTTGGGTGCTATTTCACCATGGTTCGAGATGAGAAATATGAGTAATATAAATGCTGACTTGCACCCCACAACACAGGGACACTCATAATTCAGACTGGTAGCCGCTAGCAACGCAGAAATAAAATTGGGTGCTATTTCAGCCTGGTTTGAGACGAGAAATATGAGTAATATAAATGCTGACATGCACCCCACAAGAAAGGAACACCCTGAACTCTGTGCTGACAGCTGGCAACGCAGAAATAAAATTGGGTGCTATTTCACAGTGGCTTCAGAGGACAAATATGAGTTATAAATGCAGATGTGCACCCCACAAGAAAGGGACACCTGAACTCAGACGGTTGTGGATGCTGGCTATGCAGAAAAAAAATTGTTGCTATTTCACAGTGGCTTAAGAGGCCAAATATGTCCAAAGCAGGATCTGCCCCCACCCACCCGGACCAGGCCGGCACCCCCCGCCCCCAGCTGTGCTGTTCAGAGCACTGGAGCTGTTTCCAAATCTCTAACTAATACTAACTAGAATTCTGTAATCTTGCTGTACCCTAAGCTAACTACTCTATCAAGGATCCTTTTCAGTTGTAAAAACACTGGCAAACAATCTCTACTAGCTTTTAAAAAAGCTGAGCAGAGAGACAGCTATCCGTTCTGTTGGCTGTATAGAGGCGAATTGCGCCGATCAGGAAGTGCAGTGACATGAATAAAACGAGGTCATGTGATTTCAGCAGCCAATGAGATTCCTACACACCCCACTGGTGACATTCTTCACTCCCCCCTTCTCCCCCTGTTATCTGCGGCGATTGGCTGGCCGCCAAAAATTACAGGAAGCACCAAAAATGGCGTGATCAGATTTTAAGAACAATAATCTCTTCATCGCGAAACCAAGATTTTAGTGAAAATCGGCCCGATTTCAACTTTTTTCAATTTCATCGCTCAACACTATTGGTTATTATTAACACATCCCCTATTTTTAACTTGGGTTAACCATGCTACGAAAATATGGTAATAATTTTGTGACCTAAAGGATAGTTGACATTTATGAACAGGAGTATTATACAACAATTGGCTTTGCAATCTACTAGGAAGTTTCCCACTTCCCACACATCCACTTTTTACAGCTACACCAAAGGACAGAGAACGTCAACACATTTGATACTTAAAGTGCAAAATCTAATGGTTAATATATACAAGACCTGATCATAAAGAAAATAATCTATGTTGATTTTCCTACGGTGGTGCACATCCATGTGTTAGTCTTCAGAAAGCTTCTCGTCATCTAAGCCGAGGAAGGAATTTCAATGACAGCCCCCACTAATCACTTAACATTATTACACCCCCTATTGCTGAGGGGGTGGATTTCTGAGTAATATAAATTGATTTATAAATGCAACATAACTAAATGTTGCTTCTATTATAAAAGCCTCGTATGAATGCAAACTTTTTCTGTGGTCATTCAACCGGACAAGGATCAATTACAACTGAAGCTATTTTCCACTTGTCTTCACTGCCATTAAATGCAGGTTTCTCCAATGGCAGCCTATCAATATAGTGATTACACTGGGAGATAGCGCAGATTTGTGAAGCTATTACATTCTTAACAAACACTAGATACTATATGGTAAATCAGCTTTACCCAGCTCGACTGAGTGACATGAAAAAGAGAAGGCCACAATGCAATTCTAAGCTCGACTAGCAAAACAAAAAAACCTTATCCTTCTATCAAATGGATATGCAGCTTCGGGCAACTTTCTGTAGCTAACCCAATACACGGAAACCGGATTGTTATTCGGTATAGTAACCACATTTAAGTGATTTAAATACAAATGGCTTTCTTTATCCTTTCACATTGGAGAATATGCTTTCTATTTCACATAATTCTAGCTATTCTGTACACTAAATGATCATGAGTCAATAGTCAGACTGTGCAATACAATATTCCATATATATATATATATATATATATATATATATATATATATATATATATATATATATATATATATATTATAAATATATACATATATAAAAATAAATATATATATATATATATATATATTTATTTATTTATATAAATACAGTATTCCCATATAATACACACATTAAGCATACAGGCAGTCCCTGGGTTAGGAATGGTATAGGGACTGTAGGTTTGTTCTCAAGTTGAATTTGCATGTAAGTCAGAACAGATATATTTATTAAATGTAACTCCAGCACAAAAGGTTTTTATGTTTTGTTTTGTTTTTTCCAGTTTTGGATAGTGTTTTTACATTTGTTTTGTTATCTGTGCCCCTGTTACGAAGATGTCACCTCATGTGCTGCTATGGCATGCTGGAACTTGTCGTTCCACAGCTACCATACTACTGCACCCTATTGAAGGGATCCATTTTGCCGACATCCTGGACCTTTCTAGATACCATCCATCGTTCTTTTGTCTAAAGGGCCATTCACATGGCTTATTTTGGATACGGATTGCAGCCGTATTGCGCGCCGTACTGCGCTGTAATACGGCTGGAATCCGTCCCAGCCATTATGGTAATCCACAGTTCTCATAGAGAACTATGGATTAGGTCTCTCCCCGCAGCTCGGCGAATCTGTCGGGCGGGGAGAAATTTACATGTTCATTATCCCGGCGGAATATGCGCCGTGGATAATGAAAGTCTATTGGGCCGGTGGGCAGCGCCCCCGCCCCTTATTCAAGCCGTATTGCGGGGCAGAAACCGTCCCGCAATTATGGCTTGAATAAGCCGTGTGAACCGGGCCTAACAAGGGACGTAAGCTGTTATGTTATTTCTTATATCAGTATTAGGCTATGTTCACACGGCATAATTGCAGGACGTATTTGCCCCACAATTAAGCCGTGTGCTCGGGAACAGGAGCGGGGCCGGGGTGGGGGACGGCATTTATTATTCACAGCGCATATTCACCGCTAGTAATTGACGTGTCACTTATCTCCTCCCACGGCGTATTGTCCGAGCGGGGAGAGGAGACGTAATCCATAGTTCTCTATGAGAACTGTGGATTACCGTAATGACTGGGACGTATCTCGCCCCATATTTCACGCAGTACGGCACAAAATACGGGGCGAGATACGCCCCATTTTAAGCCATGTGAACATAGCCTAAATGTTTACAGGTTCTCTGATGAACCCCTAAATTCTGGGTGGAAATGCGTCGGAACTTTTTTATATGCTTTTTTCTTAGATGTTTTTCATAGGTTTATAGTGTATTGCCCCTTGGAGCACTTTTTTTGGTTTTCCTTTTTCTTTTTGTCCCTGTGTCTTTGTATATGTTATATGTATCTTGTTATGTGTATCTTGTTAGGGTAAGTGAGAGGTTTGGCAGTTTAGGTTCCGGATTGGGGGCGCCCTTATCGGGGCGATTTTCCCCATTTTTGTATAGGAAGCCTTAGTCTGTTTAGGGATATTTTTAGGGTTTCTAATTTTGAGGCATTTATTTAAATTGTTATAATAATCAAAGTTATATTCTATCTTTACCCTAGGTGTATACATTCTAGTAGTTTGGTTGTTTAATATATTACTCATTCCAATTACAGGGCCTCGCAAGAGTCCTGTATTGTTAATTTTCGTCACTACCTCCCCGGGTCGGGAGTGGGTAATTTGCTTTAATATATTAGTATAACCAGGTTCTGACTATTTTTCTATCGTGGGTTTTGTCGAATACCTATATCTCATATCAGGCTTTGGTGGTTTTTTGTCTCTATTTGTTGGACATGGAACTCCAAGTGCCAGCATGCCCCATAAGTCTCTGTCTGTAACTAGGGGACAGAGCTAAGTCGGACTAGTGTAAGTCGATGCCTGCCAGTAAAGACTTAAAGAATATTGAAAAAAGCAATGCCACTCTTGTCCACAGGCAAAATTGCTCCGATGTTACTTCAATCTTACATCGCTTCATTACATTACAAATACTGCTGCACAATATGCATCAAAAACCAGTGTGAACCAAGTCCAATTGAGCACAATTTCTAAATTGTGTATAGAGACCTATAGGCCATGCAATGCTCAATGAGAACCTCCAATACTCAAGTAAGCTATTGACAAAGTGTTATGGTCTCCGGCACTACCTATTGTAAGTGTCTGCATTTATATGGCAGTTCTTAGTACAGGTGAGTGGTGCTTTGTACTCATAACTCCCATAGGATATGGCATCAATGTGTGATAGGTGTGGTTCCTGAACCTCTCAAAACAGGCCCTCAAAAGTCTGTTCTATGGTCGGTCCAAGAATGACCAACTCTCCATTCCGTGCAGTGATTTTTGGGGGCCGGTTTCTGAAATAGCTGTGGTTCTCCCCACTAATACACATCAGTGGTCCTATCGCAATGCCATCAACGTATGAGATGGAACAGTCTCTTAAGCTTCTCATATACTTCTGTATAGCACTTTTTATGCTTTAGGTGGAATCAAGTTCATCTGTTTGATGAGAAATGATTTTTATACATTAATATTCTCTTTTCTCGGCTCTTTCACTGGTGGAATAAGGCTAAAACTAAACTGAATAATCCTTGTGCATTGCAATTGGCGCTTGATTATTCCATTTTTCCTCAATAATATGTACTCGGAGCCTGTACTTGAACACTCATGAAAGTAAAATGCTTTCTGTCATTGTCTTTAATATTAAATCAAGCATGGCTATATGTGATATATGCTCACATTATGAGCGAGCGTAGTCATCGAGCTTATTCAGTCTTGAGGACTTTCATTTGAGCAGAAAAAGATCAGATGTCCTTTCATATAGAATTCTTTCCAGTTGATATTATAATTGTGCGTGAGGGGAAATTTACATAAATTTTGTGCATTCATTAAATGCAAATTACAACCAATATAAAAGCCTTTGGGGGATGTATCCATGTAAAAAAGGAAGGGTTTTAAAGAACAGCTCTGTAAAACTGAAGACAGAACTGGGAACGCTCTATGGCACAGAAAAGCCGACATCCCAGCAGTTGCAGAGTAGTATGGAAACATGCAAATTCATGATAATTTTTTTTTTTATACTAATTTCATAATTTTGAATGGGATATCTTAGACTTGTAATTCAAAATAAGAATCACATCAGAGTTTTTCATTTTCACATTGCCAACCAACTTTAAAAGGGTTGTCTCACTACAAGGATTGCTGCTTTTCATGTTAAAGATCTTGCAAAGACAAGTCAGTTTGCAATGTGTGTCCATTAACAGTGTCCCACTTATTCCTAAATATCCCCTCTTGTATGGGCTGCATCAGCTCCTCAGGTCGCTATAGCTACAGACCTGTTTGATCTCTCCTGATAGGCTGCCAGCACTGGTTGCTATAGCTACAGACCTGTTTGTTCTATCCGGATAGGCTGCCAACATCGGTTGTTATTGTTACAGACCTGCCTTCTACTACAGCGTAATAGAAACCAGTAAACACACCCCTGAATTCAAAATGACCCCGAGAAAACAGGACTGAGATAAGATGAATCATTGTAGTGAGACAACCCCTTTAAGGCCATCTTTAACACTAGGACAAAACTCTTCTAAAACCAAAAGGAAACCACCCCCGTTGACCTCAACAAAAAATATGTGTGGTTACTCATGTAATGCGTATTTTCAGTCTGTTTTCAAACATAAAAATACTTAAACCATGTTCATGCTTTGGTCATATTCCACGCAGAAAATTTACTATTGAGGTCAATGGGAACTGCTAAAATATTTGTGTAAAATGTGTCCGACATGACATAGAAATGTCACATCCAAACCCCCAAAGAGATGAACTGGACTCATTTTCTGACTTTAACACTGGGTCCCCATGGCACAGTGCAAATACTGGTCGGTTTATCCGACCGGTATTTGCACTGTTTTTGGGTCGTGCACACGGCCGCAGAGGGGCGGCTTTTCTCCACGATTAGGAGAGAAAAGCCCTTCCCCTTCCCATTGACATGTTAATCTTCCTTCCAAAAAAACGATCAGAAGAATGAACATGTCATATGTTTTTCAGGCAACCGAAAACTGTCTGAAAAACCGGGTGCAAAACCCGTGCCGTGGGGACAAGCCCTAAATCCAGCCTAAGAAAAGATCTAAATCCACATGAAATACTCATTGAAAACCACTTCGTCCAACACTGTTTCCATTGACAAAACGTGACAATTAAATTTTTCTCGTCTGATGTACCTAAAAGTCTTAATAGGGATCATTCTCGATGGCTTAATGTAACGTATAGCAGCCAGCCACTTACCCCAATATTTACCCCCTGACGAAATCGGTTGGTGAAAGCCGCGTTGGGCTCCTTCCATTGCCTCACATTTGGTCTGTATTTATTATTTTTATATTAGCTTGGTGGTTACTTTATCGTTTTGATATTTACTATTGGTGCATATATATAATATATTTATATATAAATATATATATATATATATATATATATATATATAATATATATATACACACACACACACATATACACATATATAGCTATATATACACACATAAATAGCTATATCTACACACACACACATATATAGCTATATACATATAGCTATATATACACATATATATACACACACACATATATATATATAAATATATATATATATATATATATATATATATATATATAAATATATTATATAATATATATAATATACTACATACACATATACACACACACTTGTGTGTATGTGTTATTTATTCCGCTGAGCTGATTGCTGCTATATATGTTTAATGTATTGAGATTTGTAAACAGTTCAGTGTAAGGTATTATCCGCATTGCCATCAGTTTTTGTTTTGTCATATATGTGTGTTTTTGTATTGCATTTTATGTATTTGTATACATTAATTTTCAATAAAGAATTTATAGTTTGTTACAGGTTTTTGGCTTTTTGGGCGATGTAGTATATATTGTTCTCAAACCTAGTATTCATGTTGGTTGTTTTTGGCGTTATCCCAATATTTACCAGATCAATCCATTATTTCCAAAATTATCTATCCAAAAGCAAGGACTATGTTTTAAGTGTTTAGCTTTCGATTGGGTTAAAGCCAAACTCAACTCAATTCGAGCACTTTGATTCAGGTCAGCTCAAGTTTTGGCGATATTCACAGAAAAGAAGAAGAAAAAAAAAAGAAAGAAAACATGTTTATGGTTAATTTACCTGTTCCGCAGAATTTCCACCACACCGCTGTTCCAATGTCACTGCCATCTGGTGTCAATTCTGGCCCAAAGTCATGCAAGCAATTGTAACATGGCATTAGGCTGGAAGCAATGTAAGATTGAAGTAACATCGGGACAGGGCTCTGGGACATGAGGCGCCAGTTATGTTATCCCACTCTAAGAAATAGAAAGACAACAACAAAAAAAAACCTTATCCCCAATTTAGGGTTATGGTTAAGGCTTGGTTTAAAGTCAGGGTCAGAGCTAGTGATGAAGCAAATGGAAAAGGACAGATCCAAGACACACTATTAAAAATGAACAAACAATTCAAAAATTACTGTAAGTGTGGGTGCAACTATATCTTCAGCAACTGCTATGGGGCCAAAGGCAGGAGAGGTCAGCAAAGTACAAGAATACTGCACATTTTTGTAGGGATTAAAGGGGTTGTCTACAAAGATTACTTTTAAAGATCTTGCAAAAAGTCACTTTGCTATATATGTCCATTACCAGTGTCCTACCTATTCCTAGATATCTCCTCTTGTATGGGCTGCATCAGCTCCTCAGGTCACTATAGCTACAGACATGTTCTCTCTCTCTCCTGATAGGCTGCCAGGACTGGTCACTATAGCTACAGACCAGGTGTCCTCAGCAGCTCCTCACTGCAGGCTAGTAGAAGGCAGTAAAGCCCAAAATTGAAACCAAGAAAACAGGACTGAGGTAAGATCAATTGATATAGTGAGACAACCCCTTTAAGATGTTGTCTACTTTCTGTGGGTTGTCTAATATATGACACTATTATTTATACCTTACTGCTACTTACTTGTAGGATCTAGATCCAGCCCCAGTCCACTCCATAGAGCCCCCCTATCCTGTAGGATCTACATCTAGCCCCAGTCCACTCCACAGAGCACCTATCCTGTAGGATCTAGATCCAGCCCCAGTCCACTCTATAGAGACCCCTATCCTGTAGGATCTACATCTAGCCCTAGTCCACTCCACAGAGCACCCTATCCTGTAGGATCTAGATCCAGCCCCAGTCCACTCTATAGAGACCCCTATCCTGTAGGATCTAGATCCATCCCCACTCCACACCACAGAGGACACTATCCTGTAGGATCTAGATCCATCCCCAGTCCACTCAATAGTGGCCCCTATCCTGTAGAATCTAGATCCAGCCCCAGTCCACTCCTTAGAGGCCCCCTACCCTGTAGGATCTACATCCAGCCCCAGTCCACTCCACAGAGCACCCTATCCTGTAGGATCTAGATCCAGCCCCAGGCAACTTTATAGAGAACCCTATCCTGTAGGAGCTAGATCCAGCCCCAGTCCACTCTAGAGAGACCCCTATCCTGTAGTATCTAGATCCAGCCCCAGTCCATTCTATAGAGACCCCTATCCTGTAGGATCTAGATCCATCCCCAGTCCACTCCATAGAGCCCCCTATCCTGTAGGATCTAGATCCATCCCCAGTCCACTCCATAGAGCCCCCTATCCTGTAGGATCTAGATCCAGCCCCAGTCCCTTCCATAGAGCCCCCTATCCTGCAGGATCTAGATCCTGCCCCAGTCCACTCCATAGAGCCCCCTATTCTGTAGGATCTACATCTAGCCCCAGTCCATTCTATAGAGGCCCCTATCCTGTAGGATCTAGATCCAGCCCCAGTCCATTCCATAGAGCCCCCCTATCCTGTTGGATCTACATCTACGCCCAGTCCACTCCACAGAGCACCCTATCCTGTTGGATCTAGATCCAGCCCCAGTCCACTCTATAGAGACCCCTATCCTGTAGAATCTAGATCCAGCCCCAGTCCACTCCACAGAGGCCCCTATCCTGTAGAATCTAGATCCAGCCCCAGTCCACTCCATAGAGGCCCCCTATCCTGTAGGATCTAGATCCAGCCCCAGACCACTCCAAAGAGCACCCTATCCTGTAGGATCTAGATCCAGCCCCAGTCCACTCCATAGAGCCCCCTATCCTGTAGGATCTAGACCCAGCCCCAGTCCATTCTATAGAGACACCTATCCTGTAGGATCTAGATCCATCCCCAGTCCACTCCATAGAGCCCCCTATCCTGTAGGCTCTAGATCCAGCCCCAGTCCACTCCATAGAGCCCCCTATCCTGTAGGATCTAGATCCAGCCACAGTCCACTCCATAGAGCCCCCTATCCTGTAGGATCTAGATTCAGCCCAAGTCCACTCCATAGAGCCCTTTGTCCTGTAGGGCCTAGATCCAGCCCCAGTCCACTCTATAGAGACCCCTATCCTGTAGCATCTAGATCCAGCCCCAGTCCACTCCATAGAGCCCCCTATCCTGTAGGATCTAGATCCAGCCCCAGTCCACTCCATAGAACCCCCTATCCTGTAGGAGCTAGATCCAGCCACAGTCCCCTCCATAGAGCCCCCTATCATGTAGGATCTAGATTCAGCCCAAGTCCACTCAATAGAGCCCCCTATCCTGTAGAATCTAGATCCAGCCCCAGTCCACTCCACAGAGCACCCTATCCTGTAGGATCTAGATCCAGCCCCAGTCCACTTTATAGAGACCCCTATCCTGTAGGATCTAGATCCAGCCCCAGTCCACTCCATAGAGCCCCCTATCCTGTAGGATCTAGATCCAGCCCCAGTCCATTCTATAGAGACCCCTATCCTGTAGGATCTTTATCCATCCCCAGTCCACTCCATAGAGCCCCCTATCCTGTAGACTCTAGATCCAGCCCCAGTCCACTCCATAGAACCCCCTATCCTGTAGGCTCTAGATCCAGCCACAGTCCACTCCATAGAACCCCCTATCCTGTAGGAGCTAGATCCAGCCTCAGTCCCCTCCATAGAGCCCCCTATCCTGTGGGATCTATATCCCGGTTTTCTGTATATTACTTGTACATTTTTATAGCTCTATTTGGACAGGTTTTTTTAAAGTAAAATTCTGTACTATAAATAAGAGAGTAATTTGACTCCCTACCAGTCACACTTCATGTATTTTCCTGGTATATTTCTACATGGCAGCATAGATAAGCGGAGGTCCGCCGTACTACTTTACACGAGAGAACGGCAGTGCAAATGCTCCAAGGCTAATATCAGCTCATAAAATGTAGTTGAACAGCTGACAGAAATACAGATCCAATTTCTCTAAACTTGACAATTCTGACTGCATTAACAAGTGTTTACTGACTGGTAATGTTACAGCTATTGACCCGGAGGCTTTTTTTTTTTTTTTTCTTATTTCTAGACAACAAGCATCTGTTAACAGATGCTAAAATGTTTTATTTTTTGTCACGTTTACAATTCAGCTGCAAAAAAAATAGGAAAATACGTGAAAAAAAAATGTAAAATAGAAAATTTATGAAGCCGAATAGTTTCAGTACATTATTTAGTACATTATTTTTAAGAATTAAAATGCATATTTTAGAAGATCTACTTAGAACTGTATATATTATAATGAAAGCTCACTTTAAACTGCACTCAGGCTGTAATTTTTTACTTTAGGAACCAATTTTAAAAATGGTAGTGTTTAAATTAAACATTTAACATAACGTAACATTTTACATATTGGTTTATTATAGAATGACACGAACAAAGATAAAATTAACTTCAAATTATAAAATGAACTTAGAGACCCAATAAAATAAGCTGCATCAGTTTTAGCAGATTAATTACTGATCCCACCACTTGAACAGCCCAAACTGCACTGGAAAAGAAACATATTCAAGTACATACTTAAAGAGGGAGAGAAGCTGAGCTCTGTGATATATAGGGTTATATGATAGAGGGAGAGGAGCTGAGCTCTGTGATATATAGGGTTATATGATGAGTGAGAGGAGCTGAGCTCTGTGGTATTATAGGGTATATGATAAAGGAGAGGAGAGGAGCTCTGTGATATATAGGTTATATGATAGAGGAGAGAAGCTGAGCTCTGTGATATATAGGGTTATATGATAGAGGAGAGAGGCTGAGCTCTGTGATATATAGGGTTATATGATAGAGGAGAGAAGCTGAGCTCTGTGATATATAGGTTTATATGATAGAGGAGAGAAGCTGAGCTCTGTGATATATAGGGTTATATGATAGAGGAGAGGAGCTGAGCTCTGTGATATATAGGGTTATATGATAGAGGAGAGAAGCTGAGCTCTGTGATATATAGGTTTATATGATAGAGGAGAGAAGCTGAGCTCTGTGATATATAGGGTTATATGATAGAGGAGAGGAGCTGAGCTCTGTGATATATAGGGTTATATGATAGAGGGAGAGGAGCTGAGCTCTGTGATATATAGGGTTATATGATAGAGGAGAGAAGCTGAGCTCTGTGATATATAGGGTTATATGATAGAGGAGAGGAGCTGAGCTCTGTGATATATAGGGTTATATGATAGAGGAGGGGAGCTGAGCTCTGTGATATATAGGGTTATATGATAGAGGAGAGAAGCTGAGCTCTGTGATATATAGGGTTATATGATAGAGGAGAGGAGCTGAGCTCTGTGATATATAGGGTTATATGATAGCGGAGAGAAGCTGAGCTCTGTGATATATAGGGTTATATGATAGAGGAGAGAAGCTGAGCTCTGTGATATATAGGGTTATATGATAGAGGGAGAGGAGCAGCGCTCTGTGATATATAGGGTTATATGACAGAGGAGAGGAGCTGAGCTCTGTGATATATAGGGTTATATGATAGAGGGAGAAAAACTGAGCTCTGTGATATATAGGGTTATATGATAGAGGAGAGGAGCGGAGTTCTGTGCTATATAGGGTTATATGATAGGAGAGGAGCTGAGCTCTGTGATATATAGGGTTATATGATAGAGGAGCTGAGCTCTGTGATATATAGGGTTATATGATGGAGGGAGAGGAGCTGAGCTCTGTGATATATAGGGTTATATGATAGAGGAGAGGAGCTGAGCTCTGTGATATATAGGGTTATATGATAGAGGGAGAGAAGCTGAGCTCTGTGATATATAGGTTTATATGATAGAGGAGAGAAGCTGAGCTCTGTGATATATAGAGTTATATGATAGAGGATAGGAGCTGATCCATGTGATCTATAGGGTTATATGATCGAGGGAGAGGAGCTAAGCTCTGTGATACATAGGGTTATATGATAGAGGAGAGAAGCTGAGCTCTGTGATATATAGGGTTATATGATAGAGGGATAGAAGATGAGCTCTGTGATATATAGGTTATATGATAGAGGAGAGGAGCTGAGCTCTGTAATATATATGGTTATATGATAGAGAGAGAGGAGCTGAGCTCTGTGATACATAGGGTTATATGATAGAGGAGAGGAGCTGAGCTCTGTGATATATAGGGTTATATGATAGAGAGAGAGGAGCTGAGCTCTGTGATATATAGGGTTATATGATATAGGAGAGAAGCTGAGCTCTGTGATATATACGGTTATATGATAGAGGAGAGAAGCTGCGCTCTGTGATATATAGGGTTATATGACAGAGGAGCTGAGCTCTGTGATATATAGGGTTATATGATAGAGGAGAGAAGCTGAGCTCTGTGATATATAGGTTATATGATATAGGAGAGAAGCTGAGCTCTGTGATAAATACGGTTATATGATAGAGGAGAGAAGCTGCGCTCTGTGATATATAGGGTTATATGACAGAGGAGCTGAGCTCTGTGATATATAGGGTTATATGATAGAGGAGAGGAGCTGAGCTCTGTGATTTATAGGGTTATATGATAGAGGAGAGGAGCTGAGCTCTGTGATATATAGGGTTATATATTAGAGGAGGAGAGGAGCTGAGCTCTGTGATTTATAGGGTTATATGATAGAGTTGAGGAGCTGAGCTCTGTGATATATAAGGTTATATGATAGCGGAGAGGAGCTGAGCTCTGATACATCGGGTTATGAGACACAGGGAGAGAAGCTTCAATTGCTGCCATGAAGGTGTCAAAAGCCTTATATGTATCACAAAGATCATTTCATTGAAAAACAATGAAAAAGATCCCATCCTGTGCTGTGATATCACGGCGCATTATCTGTCGAGTTGAGTTTTGTTACATCTCTATTCTCACTTGACAGAGACGGCTACAAAGACAAAATGACTTTAATCGGAATCCATACTCTCGCTATCTTCCGCCTAAGGCTATAGAAGTAGCAGGAAAGATGGATTCCCGGCCTGACAGTGTCACGTGCGATATAATATAGGCAGCTCATAAAAATAGAAACCTCGGTCTCAAAACCAGGTCAGCGTCACCGCGTGCAGCCCCGATTGTCATCCCCGGCACCCGGTAATTAACCGGCGATTGCGGACAAAGCCATCCATCGACTGTTTTTTTAAAAAGCGCACCTCAAGAATGGTGTGATCTCCTTGCAGCGAGCTCCTAATCTCCATAAATTGTGAGTGAGAGCTGCATTAGAGCAGAGCGCCATCGATCCTGCCTTCACAGATGATGCACAAGCCCCATTCCTGACGGACAAGCCGCTTCCAGGCTGAGTGTATTGAATATAGATGGGCCATGTGACTCCTGCCATCATCTCTCTACTTAATGGCCTCATGATATGATACAGCCTGAAAATATGTGTTATTACTGCATAGGAAATAATAGATGCAGGGCACGGAGAGGTTACAGGAGACATCCGCCCGGGAGCTGCAGGGTGGAGGTGGAGAAGGCTTCCATATCACATAGGTGCGACATGTGCTGAATATTCAAGGCGCAAAGCTTTCGGATCGCTTATGGAGAGAATATCTAATAAAAATATATAGTAACCTCTTAAAACATTTGGATGCATTGGAGAGTGACAGTCACAATCCTTAAAGGGGTTGTCTCACTACAAAGATTCGCTTTCAAAATGTAGGGAACACAAAATGACGTTTTCCAAATATATTGCTTTGTTCATCTTTTTTTGTTAAGGAGCTACAAGTGATTTTATCACCTTCTGAGCTCTCTCCGGTTTCCCAAGTGACCGACCTGTGTACTCCTTCTCCCCTGCTGTTTGTTCTATCTGATAGCAGGGCGTGACGTCATCACACAGGTCCTTGGCAGTGTGAGAGCTTTTGTAATGGAAAGAATGTTTCTATCTAATTAACATACAGATTGACCTCTTAAAGCATTTGGATGCATTGGAGAGTGACAGTCACAATCCTTAAAGGGGTTATCTCACTACAAAGAATAGCTTTCAAATGTAGGGAACACAAAATGAAGACGTTTTCCAAATATATTGCGTAGTTCATCTTTTTTTTGTTAAGGAGCTACAAGTGATTTTATCACCTTCTGAGGGCTCTCCGGTTTCCCAAGCGACCGACCTGTGTACTCCTTCTCCCCCCCTGCTGTTTGTTCTATCTGATAGCAGGGAGTGACGTCATCACACAGGTCCTTGGCAGTGTGAGAGCTTTTGTAATGAAAAGAATGTTTCTATCTAATTAACATACAGATTGACCTCTTAAAGCATTTGGATGCATTGGAGAGTGACAGTCACAATCCTTAAAGGGGTTATCTCACTACAAAGAATAGCTTTCAAAATGTAGGGAACACAAAATGAAGACGTTTTCCAAATATATTGCGTAGTTCATCTTTTTTTGTTAAGGAGCTACAAGTGATTTTATCCCCTTCTGAGCTCTCTCGGGTTTCCAAGTGACCGACCTGTGTACTCCTTCTCCCCTGCTGTTTGTTCTATCTGATAGCAGGGAGTGTTGTCAACACACAGGTCCTTGGCAGTGTGAGAGCTTTTGTAATGGAAAGAATGTTTCTATCTAATTAACATACATATTGACCTCTTAAAGCATTTGGATGCATTGGAGAGTGACAGTCACAATCCTTAAAGGGGTTTTGCCACGATGTAATGTTGACGTGGGATCCTCCAAAATGGGTATTTAATCACTTTTCTAAATATATGTGATTACAAAAAGTGAAGCCTGTGAGAGCTACAGCATTGCTCAGTCCCCCTAAGGCAATGTTCACACGGCTTAAAATTGGACGTATTTCAGTCCGTAACTACGCGCCCTACTGTGCGAATTACAGCTGGAATATGTCCCAGTCATTACGGTAATCCACAGTTATCATAGAGAACTATGGATTATGTCTCCTCTCCCTGCTCGGCAAATCCGCCGCGGGGGGAGATAAGTGACATGTGAATTACTAGCGGCGTATACGCGGCACTGGTAATGAAAGTCTATGGGCCCCCGCTCCCGCCCACACGGCGTAATTACGCCCCGCAAATAAGCCGTGTGAACATAGCCTAAGGCTGCGTCTCCACGCAAGCGGACAAATACCGGTCGGTTTAACTGACCAGTATTTGTCCGGTTTTGCGCCCGTCCCCACGGCCGTGGGTGGGACGGCCTTTCTCCGCGATGAGTGGAGAACAGCCCTCCCCCCTCCCATTGAGGTGGTGTTCATATTCCGTCCGGAAACCGGTCGGAAGAATGAACATGCTCAACGTTTTTTGAGCGGCCCGCGGGCAGAAAAAACGCCGGGGGGAGAACCCGTGCAGTGGGGACTGCTGCACGGTTTTCCATAGAGCACCATTGTGCTCATTTTCGGCCGGTTTTTCAGGCGGTCTGCAAAACTGCAAACCGCCTGAATAACCGGCCGAAAACCCGTGCAGTGGGGACATGCCCTTAGTTTCCAGAAACTTTACATTAGACCCGACCAGGATACTTGACAGGAGCTGATCTGGCCGCGCTTGCGTGTTTGCACTTGATGACAGGGAACATGAATGAGCTTGCAAGGGGCTGGGGAGAAAGTGCACTGTATGAGGCTGTCTGCTGTATAGAGAATCCACTGGTTGTAATGTTATTATTTGAGTAAACGTTGCAGGCACTCCCTTCTTCCTCGCTCTCTGCTCACCCCCTCCCTCTCACCACTACAGCGTTCATGATTTGTTTATCTTTTCTCCTAGGCAGATAAGAGGTAAGGAAATCACTTCTTGGCAAAACCCCTTTAAAGGGGTTGTCTCACTAGAAAGAATAGCTTTCAAAATGTAGGGAACACGAAATGAAGACGTTTTCCAAATATATTGCTTTGTTCATCTTTTTTTTGTTTAGGAGCTACAAGTGATTTTATCACCTTCTGAGCTCTCTCTGGTTTCCTAAGTGACCGACCTGTGTACTCCTTCTCCCCTGCTGTTTGTTCTATCCGATAGCAGGGAGTGATGTCATCACACAGGTCCAGGCTGGCAGTGTGAGAGCTTGTGTGTTATCTGATCTTTCAGACAAGAGACTAATTACTCTACCGTTTACATTAGCTCAGAAGCTTCTCCGGACCTCAGAGAAGGTAATTTATTTAATCTAGACTAATAAACAGAGAAGTCTGAATACTCAGAGCTCACATGCTAATTACAGACAGCTTGACCAGGAAGTGACAAAGCAGCATTATTTCATTCATGCATCTTATAAAACTTTGAGATGAGACAACCCCTTTAATGGGAACCCGTCCTATAGAATATGCTCTCTGATCTGCGGGCAGCATGTGACAGAGCAGGAGGAACTGAGAAGATTGATATATAGTTTTGCAGGGAAAAGATTCAGTAGAATTTAGATTTTATTCATTTAAAGCAGCTACATAGCGTGCAGCTACTTGGCTAAAGAGAAAGCAGGGCTGGTTCATTACCGCCCCTGCTTTCCCTATCGTTGTAGATACGGCACTCACCGAGTACGGTATCTACACACAAGCGACGCAGGGAGTGTGATGCAGCAGTGTCCTCATACTCCCTGCACCACTGGATCTCGCCGGACACCGTTTACTGGAGGCAGCAGCTCTGGAGGGGATTGGGAAAGGGGAATAACTTTTTTTTTTTTTTTTTTACTAGCCTGGCTATTTACTTACAGGGGGCACATATCTATCTATAATGACTACAGAGGGCAGACATCTATCTACAATGACTACAAGAGGCATCTATCTACAATGACTACAAGAGGCATCTATCTACAATGACTACAGGGGGGCATATATCTACAATGACTACAGGGG
>JAODAL010018312.1:0-75119 GCA_025379985.1 Phyllomedusa bahiana
CATGATCACTTTGAACGCCGATGCGTGTTTTACATTGAAAGCAATGGAAATCACACTTAGATGCGTGTTTGGGTCCATTTAGGGTCTGAAACTCGGATCCAACACACCGTGTGAACATACCCTTAGATCTATTGGGGCAGTTTTACTAATGCTGTTCACTAGTCTGGGGCAGATTTATCAATACTGGCTAATTAGAGTGTCTAAACTTAAAGGGGTTTTGCTACGATGTAATGTTGACGTGGGATCCTCCAAAATGAGTAATCACTTTTCTAAATATATGTGATTACAAAAAGTGAAGCCTGGGAGAGTTTACGGGCATTGCTCAGTCCCCCTTAGTTTCCTGACAGTTTACATTAGATACGACCAGGACACTGATAGGAGCTTATCTGGCCACGCTTGCGTGTTTGCACTTCTTATCTGATGACAGGGACCATGAAGGAGCTTGCAAGGGGCTGGGGAGAGAGTGCAGTGTATGATCTGTCTGCGTATAGAGAATCCACTGGTTGTAATGTTATTATTTGAGTAAACTTTAGAGACACTCCCTGCTTCCTCGCTCTCTGCTGACCCCCCTCCCTCTCACCCCTGCAGCCGTTCATGAGCTGCATGCTTTGTTCATATTCTCTCCTGAGCAGATAAGAGGTAAGTAACTCACTTCGTGGCAAAACCCCTTTAAACTAGAACTCACCACATTTATTATAGTGTTGATAAATCTGGCACATGTTAGAACCGTCTAGTCTAAGTTTACACTTTCTATTAGTTGGTTTACTTGCCACTTATTACAGTAAGTTTTGGCGCCCAGTGTCACATGCCAAACCATGACCACTTTTGCTGTGCAAGACTTGTAAGTGTCTAAAACACGTAATAAACTGTACAAATACAAGAAAAAATGTGCCCCAGTAAACGGAGATGAAACAGTTTAAATATGTGGCAAATTAATTACTGGATAATAAATGTGATGCATTTCTTGACCAAATGGTGTGACTTTATACCACCTATTGGATGGCATCAATAATTGTGCCAAAATTGTAGTGCACGACGTCACGTGTCAAGCCGTGCCCCTTTCCCACAAAGCCATGTCCACTTGTTGAGTTAGGTGCAAAATTATCTAAAACCCATAAAGCGATGTCTACACACACCACTGGAATTTGGTCCTTTTTTTTTTTTTTTTTCCCCCAGCGGATTAAGTATTTTTAATCGGCCAAATATACGACTTTACCAGGGGCTCGGTATCCCTCAATAGAAAATCCGTGCTGTAGTGTAAACCGCATGGATTTTTTTTTTTTTCCACTGAGGGACAAATATAGAACATGTGGTATATTCCGCTGGATCGCCGTCGGATTTTGGACGGCATTTTCACATATGCTAGTTTATTGGCAACTGAATTGTGGCGCACTTGCCACAGGAAATTTGCCCTACTTTTTGTGATATTAACACTTTATACGTAAATCAGGCAGCAGCAATTCCATTGCTAATCTGCACAATTTAAAGTGGATTTGCTGCTGTGGATTTAGGCAGCATTTCTGTCCTGCGTGAAAGTGGTCTACCAGTCATTTCCCTTTGTAACATATTTTGCAGCCAGAGTCGCAACTTTTCTTCTTGCCCATGTTGATGGGGGATGGGTCAGTGTGAGGCATATGCCTCAAAAGTTGCTGTGTAGCTGGAGGCTTTGATTAGTGGTGCCGGGTGACTTGGATCACACATTTTCACTTTTCGTCAATTACAGTTGTATGACCTCTCTTCAGATAGTAGTCATTAGAAATGTGCCTTTGCAGAAAAGCACCCCCAAAGTATGATGCTTCCATCTCCCGCGGTTCTTGGAGTTGTGTCCGTCTTTCTTCTTCCTCCAAACATGCCGAGTGGAGTTGATACCAAAAAGTTCCATCTAACCACATGACCTTCTCCCATGTCACCTCTTCTGGATCATCTAGGTGGTTGTTGGTGAACTTCAAGTGGGCCTGGATATGTGCTGGTGCAAGCAAGGGGACCTTGAGTGCCCTGCAGGATTTCAATCCATGTCTGGGTGTGTGTTACTAATGATAATGAGACTGTGGTCCCAGCTCTATTCAGGTCATTGACCGGTTCCTCCCATGTAGTTCTGGGCTAATTCCTGACCTTTCTCTCACAATCATCCCTCCCCCCCCCCCCACCCCCACAAGGCAAGATCTTGCATAACAGACTGAGGAAGATTGACAGTCATCTTGTGTTTCTTCCACTTTTCCCAATGATTGTGGAAACATTTGTTGCCTTCTCACCAAGTTGCTTGCTTATTGTCGTGTAGCCCATCCTAGCCTTGTGCAGGTCTACAATTTTGTCCCTGGTGTACTTAGACAGCTCTTTCGCTTTGGACGTGGTGGAGAGGTTGGAGTGTGATTGATTGTGGGTGAATAGGTGTCTTTTATACAGGTAATGAGGGAAAAACTAACAGGTCTGTGAGAGCCAGAATTCTTGCTGGTTGGAAGGTGATCAAATACTTATTGCACAAAATAAAATGCTAATTAATTATTTAGAAATCATACAATGTGTTTTTTTTTTTTTTTTTGTTTTTTTTTTTTTTAAATTCTGTCTCATCAGTGTATCAAATACTTTCATGTACATTAGAAAGTTGTAGAATTTCCTGTTACATACCTAATAAATATAAACATTATAGTGGACACCCACTTTTAACCACTTCCTGACAGTTGACTAAACATGCGTCATGGTCATTAAGGGGTTTCCGTTAATTGATGTAAATTCACATTACTACAATCGTGCTCCTGCATGTAAGAACAGAGAGAGGTGTCTGCTACGTAGGGAACCCTGTGTTCAACAGTAGGTAAGATCTGCTCCTAAATCTGAAAAGCAAAATCAAAGAGCAATGTATTTGGTTATAGTCTTTTATTTGACTTTGCTTACATGTTGAAAACTAGTTAAAGAAATTGGAATACTTGTTCAACACCTGGATACCTAGGCTTGCAGGAATCCTGAATGCAGCATTGCACACAGAACCTTCCGAATTGTCTGGGCCATACAGTCCCCGGTGTGTGGGGTGCAGCTCTGGTTCCAGAATAAACTGCTGCTATTATGGGAAGGTTTCAGTGACCTTTAGCTTCAGGACATGGAGCTTGTGACCTGCACTGCAGGTCACAAGGTTTATATGACTGCCTCCAGCTCACATCTGGCTTGACAGGAGGCCTAGGGCTGATTGAGTCTAAAGAGAGGGTTTAAAGAAACGGTGTACCTGACATAACAAGCTCCTGCTTAGCAAGCTTTCCTTTTGGCTGATGCTTGCAGGTTATTTATGGCTACATTTAAGTGTCTGGACATTGCATTTGCGCTGATAATTTACTTGCGTTTCTGGGTCTCGGGCTGGCACACGGGCGGACTCTGAGGCCAGTGAAGATGAAGGTGCGAGTGACATCCTCAGCCACTGTAGCGATGCCAGCGAAAGTGTTAGATCTGAAGAGGAATCAGGTAAATGAGTCCAAAAGTGTTGCTACAAATTCACTCTAGATAGGACGCCAATGTGAAATCTAACAAATCTGTGACCATCTTCAGGCAATGACTCGCAAGATCTTCTGTTGGCTCAAGAGCAGCGGGAAGACAAGCTGAAGGAAGCCATTGACAATCTGACAGATAAGAGGTGAGAAGTTGGGATTGTGGGACAATAAGCTTTCAAGGTTCTGTCTGTCTAATTGATCAGTCAATCTTCTTTTACAGTGCAAAGACCAGAATATCAGCACTGGGCAGCCTACGACTTGCACTTTCTTCTCAGGTCCTTGGCGACTTTCTTTTAGAAAGGCGGGTCACGCTTACAGATGCTCTAGAACGGTGTCTGAAAAAAGGTAATCTCCAAGATGTCTGTTAAGAGTATTAGAGCATGTCCCCAAGGCATGGGTTTTCGGCCGGTTTTTCAGGCGGTTTGTGGTTTAGCAGACCGCCTGAAAAACCAGCCGAAAATGAGCACAGTGGGGCTCTGTGGAAAGCCAGTGCAGCAGTCCCCACTGCATGGCCGCCCGAAAAACATTGTGCTTGCACAATCTTCCGTCCAGTTTTCGGACGGAATCTGTGCAAGCCAATGTGAAGGGGGTGGGCGTTTCTCCGCTCATCGCGGGGAAAAGCTGTCAAACCCCCAGTCTAGCCACTTAAACCGACTGGTATTTGTCCCTTGCCGTGGGGACGCAGCCTTACAGCGTTTGACCAGAAACTTTAAAAAAAAAAAAAGACTGATGGGACATTACATAGAGGAACAGTACAGCACTAATCCTGAATTCTGAAATGATTTGTATATATATGTATGATGTATATATATATATTTAACATTATTGCTTCCAAATGTTGCTGCTCCTCCGATGATAGAAAGAGCAGCCTTGGCTTTAAGCAAGGGCTGGTCCACTTTCATGGAGATCAACACTAGCATTATCATTTGGATCGTGGATTTTTTTAAACTTGTTTTTTGGAATTCTTGATCGGAAGCTTTTGTGCTGGCACCCTTTTCTAATTTTTCATGTAGTTTTTTGGAGTGCTGCTATTTTCTATGTGCTGCTCCTCGGTGATGAAAGAGCAGCCTTGGCTTTTTAGCAGGGGCCATTCGGGAGCAGATAATTTCCCCAATTGTGCGTTGCTGACATCTAAAAAGAGGTAAGGTTTTCTAATTCTGGAGAGGCACCACATCTGTTCCAGCTGTTTTTCTCCCCTTCTGTCCTCCTGGTTGCTGAAGAGCAAGTTTCTACCCTCTTGTGCATGTCGTATTTAGCTTCTCGACATAGGTCCCAGTTTAAGTCCCTCATGTCCTTTCCTGTTTCATAGACACATGTCTGACCCCTTCTATAACTCCTAGTCCTGGTATTGAGCATGCTTGACCAGAAAGTTGCAATTGAACCACAGGTCCTAACACTAGACAATGAGTTGTAAACCATCATATTTTAGGCCAGTAGTTGCTGAGTGATTGTGGGAACTTCTGAAGAGATTTAAGTACTGTATATTGAGGATTTTTACTTTGTACCTTGTAATTGCAATAGGAGTTGAATTTTGTGTACTGGAATACCACCTTGATGTTGGATGTTCTTAGTTCTGTGACCCCTGCACTGTATCTGGCTAGCTAAGTGTAGACTGCCTATTCACTGAAGAGCAGAGGTGACATTGCTAGGAATAAGGCCTATCTAGTGCTAGAGCAACAGTAACATCCGACAGTGCAGCCTGACGAGGACTAGAGAGCTGAGGTGACATCACTAACAAGGCAGCCTGCCAAGTAAACGGAGCACCAGTGACATCACTGACAATGCAGCCTTTCAGGTAACTAGAGAGCGGAGGTGATATTGCTGACCATGCTTCCTGTCCATTCACTAGAGAGCAGAGGTGACATCACTGACAGGGCAGCCTGTAGGGTATCTAACGAGCAGCGGTGACATGACTGACAATGGAGCCTGTCAAGGAACAAGAGAGCAGAAGTGAGATGACAGATCAGGCAGCCTGTCAGGTAATAGAGAGCAGAGGTGACATCACTGACCATGCTGCTTGTCCATTCACTAGAGAGCAGAGGTGATATTATTGACAAGGCAGCCTGTCAAGCAACCAGAAGGATACAGGGGGAGGAAAGCTGTTTGGAACAGATGTGGTGACTCTCTAATGAGAAACGTTACCCCTCTTTAGATGTCATCAATGCACAATGAGAACTGTAGTCTGCTACTAAAGTGAGCTGTTTGAGAAACCAAGTCCACTCCTTCATCACTGGGCACATAGAGTGCAACAATGGGACAAAAAACTCAAGAACTCAATATGTGTGTGTAGATGAGGTCAGCTTATACTCAGATATATAGAGAGATATAATAAAACTGAGTATAAGCTATATACTTTATATATAAGTAAAAAATATATATAGATATATGAGTATAAGCTTACTTTTTCAGCACATTTTTTATGCTGAAAAAGCCTGCCTTGGCCTATATTCGAGTGCCTGTTATACAAGTTCTATGTATCCAAAATATAACTCGCCTCACCCGAAAATGTTGGAGTGTGTTTCCAGGACCTGGGATGCTGCTCAGTGTATGCAGAATTCTGCTGTACTGGTTGTGATCACTGCTGGATGAGCGGAAGCAGAGCTGTGTATGTGTGTGTTATATGTGCCTGCAGTAGAGGTGTGTGTAAGTGTGTGTTAGCAGAGCCTTATGTGTGTAATGTGCATGCAGCTGAGATGTGTGCGTGTGGTATGCGTGCAGCTGAGCTGTGTGTGTAATGTGGCTACTTGCTGGAGACAGCCCTACCTGGCTAATTACTGGGGACACTCATTTCATACATGGTGGCACCAAGTCCTCTAGTTGCTGCTCTTTGCTGCATTTCCCACCCTTGGCTCATACTCGAGACAATAAGTTTTCCCATTTATTGTGGTAAAATTAGGTGCCTCGGCTCATATTTGGGTCGGCTTATATTGTGTCGCTTATCTCGTGTGTGTGTATGGTTGTGTTATGTGTATATATATATATAATATATATATATATATATATATATATATATATATATATATATAAATCAATCAATCACACACCGTATTTATACATGTCCAGAATTTTAAGAATATCATCTAGCGAGAGGCAGTGACATCACTGACAGCCTATCAGGTAAATAGAGAAAAGCAGTGACATCATTGAGAATGCCAATTATCCAGTCACTAGCAAGCTGAGGTGATATAACGGACAATGCAGTCAATCATTCTGTAGAGAGAGGTGGTGATATCTGCTTCTATGTAGCCTTTTAATTCTCTGGCTTCTCCTTTAGGGAAGGATGAGGAGCAATCTCTGGCAGCCTTAGTACTGTGTCTTCTCTGTTTACAACTGGGATCTGGTACAGAAGGTGAAGAAGTCTTCCACTGTGTAAAACCTATCCTCATCACCATCTTGACAGACTCCAGTGCTGGGGTGACGGCTCGGCAGGGTGTAAGTATCCAATCTGTGACATGCAGAGTCATATTAAGAGGACGCTTCAGTTCTAAAAAACCTCAGACCTACCATTTCCCCAGTGTATTACAAGGATGGGGTGTTTTTATTTTTATTTTGTGAGAGTTTTGATTGTACTGCAAGAGTTCTTTTCTTGGAAGGAAAGGAGCTGATTCTATACAGCTTCTGGATGGTAAATGGAGGTTTGTGCTCGGATCAGGTCAGGATAATTCCCTACTTCATAGAATACAACGAAAGAATTGAGTCACCTATTAGTTTCATAAATTTCCTTACAGTGAGTCATCACAAACTCAGCATTGTAATCTGCCAAGGTATTTCAATGAGTGACAGGTCATTGAGATACACAATGGGCAAAACAACTTTCCCCTTCATCTAGGAACCTAAACTTCATAGAGAATAAGGTTTTTTTTGTTTTTTTTTCTTTGTTTTTTTTTATATTAGCAGCCATATAAAAATATTTCCTGAGTATTATGCAGCCCAACTAGAGGAGGAGACAACTGCTCATAAAGGGTGACTCCTTTATCTGAGGACACGGCAAATTGTGTATTTTTGATTAATTTTTTTTTTTAAAACAGGTTGAGCGGTCCATCTAAACATTAAATACAGGAAAATACGGGTGGCTTTTGGGCTTCAAGGCTGCACATCCTATACCGAGATTTGGAATACCCCGTGGTTGTCCAAACTTTTTGTGCTCCAGGGATTCGAGTCATGGCATCTAGGGGCCTTCAATATGTCTCCCAACTGCTTACAGATCAGGGGTGCTTAAAAGTTTTCAGCAATTGCAAATGGAATTTGCTTTACCGAATACACAGCTATATAAATACTTACAGCTTAGGCACGCTTATAATGCAGAAAAATCAGACACAATTCAATATAATGCCAAGTTTATTCCGATAGATCGGGTAAAGAACATCAAAACAACAAAGGGACTAATATCCACTTTAAATAAACTTTTGTTGGCAAACTTTTTTTTTCTAGAAACCCAATAGTTTTACGTAGTAGGTGGGAAGGGGATATTGGCCCTATAGAGCCGAATATTTGGGAGGAGATACTGAGGACCACACCATTGATTTCACTGAGTGAACAGCATCAAATCTCTCAATTATTCTTAATACATCGAGTTTACAGAACTCCTCTATTTCTGCATAAAATTGGAATTAGGGCCTCTCCTCTGTGTAATAGGTGTCATGTGCACCTGACCTCTCTGATGCATATGTTCTGGCATTGCCCTAAACTAGAGCGATATTGGATTTTTATTGTACAATTGATCCAGCGTATTTTTCAAATTACAGTGGAGATGAATCCGTTGGTTTGTATTTTGGGATATGTAGGAGACTTAATGGTTTTTCGGGAGGCTGAGAAAATCGCAATATCCAGGCTTTTATTTATGGCGAGGAAGTTAATAGCGACAAAGTGGCTGGATGCAGAACCTCTGTCAGCACAGGAGTTTGTTAATAAAGTGAATTGGCTGATTGCTCTGGAGAGAGGGGTGTATTGTAAGAGAGGAGCCAAACTTAAGTATAATAAAATATGGGCTAAATGGCTGGATACTTCTGGTCTTGCTGCACCGAACTTAGTTAGGCAGAGGGTGTTGGGGATCTCGGTGTAGAGGTTCCTGGGACTGTGTCTATGGCAGTTGTGTGGATGGAGGCCGTCCGACAGCCAGGTACAATTTTTATTGTGACAGGATCTGACTGTTATTAATATTGTATTGCTATGTGATTGTAATGGATATTTACTGTTCTGAATCTGGAGATGGATTTGGGAGGTGGGCTGGGTTGTGTTTTGGGGATAAAAGTTGAAATTTGGTCTTACAATGACATATACTGTATTCTGTTTGTACTACTTTATATCTGACCAATAAAAAGTTTATGGTTAAAAAAAAAACAAAACATTAAATACAGGCAGTCCCCGGGTTACAAACGAGATAGGGACTGTAGGTTTGTTCTTAAGTTGAATTTGTATGTAAGTTGGAACAGGTATATTTATTAAATTTAACTCCAGCAAAATGATTTTTTTTCTGTTTTGGATAGTGCAGGGAAGGGTTTTTACATTTGTTTTGCTTTTTGTGCCCCTGTTTAGAAGATTTCACCTCAATTTCTGTATCTCATGTGCTGCTGTGGCATGCTGGTACTTGGTTATTATGGGGCATGACTCAGTTTGTGATGTCAGCACGCCCAGGCATGCCCCAAAAGTCTCCGTTTGTAACTAGGGGACGGATGTAAGTCGAAACGATGTAAGTCGGGAACTACCTGTAATATATTACTAGTATGTTACTAGTGTCCCCAAAAAACTATACTCCCTTTCCTTTTTACCTTTGTCCCAGGGTTGTCTTTCTCCAGTCTACTGTTTACTTCCTTCTACTTCTGAACAAGACCTCGCCCTCTGACTGTAGCGGTCACGAGCCTCTGTTTACATCACTGTTCCATACTGTTCACTTCCAAACGGTGGTGCAGGTGACCGCGGCAGCTAATTAAGAGTAGCATATGACCAGTGGTGACATCCTATTTGGAAAAGAAGGTAAAACAGAAGACCGGGGAGATCCAGCGCTGTGCTGGTACAGCAGTGAGGAGGAAAGTGAATACAGGCAGTCCCCGGGTTACGAATGGGATAGGGACTGTAGGTTTGTTCTTAAGTTGAATTTGTATGCAATTCGAAACGGGTATATTTATTAAATGTAACTCCAGAACAAAAAGTTTTTTTCCTAGTTTTGGAGAGTGCAGGGAAGGGTTTTTACATTTGTTTTGCTGTCTGTGCCCCTGTTAAGACGATTTCACCTCATCTGCTGCTGTGGCATGCTGGAACTTGTCGTTCCACAGCTACTATCTGCTGTGGAACATGGAACTACTAGTGCCAGCATGTCCCATAACTGTCCGTTTGTAACTAGGGGACAGATGTAAGTCGAGGACTGCCTGTATAGGTTTGTTTTTTAGTTGAGCACCAGCAGCTGAATATTTAATTTTTATATAAACTGGACAACTAATTTCAAGACCAAAAGAAAATGGGCTTTTACCACCCCTAGCTGTAGTTTTACTCTGCAGTTATTGGCCAACCGCCTTTATCACGTTAAACACATAGTGCCACATGTATGAAAACTGTCTAGGTCTAAAATTCACTTTGTGGCCCAAAGCAACCAATCAGAGTTCCCTTTCCATTTCATATAATGCTCTGGAAAAATGAAAAGGGGCACTCTGATTGGTTGCTATATGCAACAGAATGAATTTTAGACCTAGACAGATTTCATACATGTGGTTTTTTTTTTTTGTTTTTGTTTTTTTTACATGTTTCACCTGTAAAAACTACTGATCATTTTCAGTTTATACAACCATGGCAATTCTGTGTGTTTTTAGAATGGGGGAAAAAATGCACCACAAATCTGCGTAAAAGGATTTTAATCTGCTAGAGGATGACGACACAGGTACTAGGAAAGGGTTAAAGGGGATTCTCCAGGATTAGAAAAACATGGCTGCTTCATTAAAGACAAGGAGGCTGAGCTGCAGAACTAGAAGCAAATCCATGGACGGGTGTGGCTCTGTTTTTGGAAGAAAGGGAGCTATGATTTTCTAATCCTGGACAACCCCTTAGGCTTTATCTACACAGCAGAAGACAAAATATTGGTCGGATTCTAATTAGAATTTAGTATTTTACACTCTGTTTTTAGTTTTTGTCGCATTTTTTTTTTTTCTGCGTTTTTTGGATTTCGGACGTCCCATTCAATTGAACAATACTATAATCCAGCGTTTTCCGGCGTATTATAGAACACGTTCTACGTTTTCTTTCAAAACCGTCAGTTTTGAAATCCGACCTCCAGAAAATCCAAGCTGTGTGGACTATAGCTCGGATCAGCTATTCATTTCTATATGGGGATGATTTACAGTAGGATCTTTTGTAGATTCTAAATAATCCGTATAAATTCTTACAGTAAACCAGTGCCGTGTAGACGTAGCTTTAGGATATGTCTACACAGCACAGGTTTTTCATCGGATTTTCAGTGGTTTCATTATTTTGAATCCGCCGAAAATCCAACCGTGTCCAGTGCTGTGTAGACCTCAATGCAAAATCTGTGTTGCAGTCTTCACAGCACAGATTTTATTTTTATACTGAACACTTCTAAACCGCCGGCCGGCAGAAGAGAGAACATGTTCTATCTTCAGTCAGATTCCCGTAGCCCTCAGTGTACAGGACCGCGGGAAATCCGATCACGTGGGTTTTTTTTGTTTTTTTTTCCCGCAAAACTGCAGCGGATCGATGAAGTTAAGATACCGTCAGATTTCCAACGGTATTTTAACTTGGTTGTGTAGACATTGCCTTAAGCTGCCCAGGGCCATTGTTATTAGGGGGCAAATTACTGGGCCCCACTTTGTCTTGGGGATAATTAGGATCTATCTAGAATCAAAAGCAGCAGCACTTTGGGTGAAAAAGCAGACGTATATGAAGGCCCACAGGACAGTAAAGACACAGACCTACATCTGGTAGTGGAGGACACAGCTGCTTATGAAGGGTTGATCTGAGTCTCTCATTACATCCAGAGTCGGCAGCAACCACCGACTGAGTTGAAAGTAGGAGAGAAGTTGTCACTGGATCTACTATCCCTGTGTCTGCTGCTCATGGCGAGAGGCGCAGGTGGGCCGTGACAAAAACTGTGCCCCCTATGCGGCTGACAAAAGCTGCACAAGTTTGCTGGTATCTTGTGTAGACATAGGTACAATGTCGCGGGTCAAAGCAGGGTTCTCATCCACACCACGGCGTCACCGTGTATTCCTACCCTTAGTATATAGCGGCTTATAAACCATATTCAGCATAAAGTAATGGCAGATAGCAGCAGAGTTCAGAAACGGGATGGCTCTGTTCTTAAACTGACTTCATCAGTAAATTAGAGCATTTTTTTTTTTTTAACTATTATAAATATATGGATTTTTTAAAACTATTTAAGAAGGGGTATTTTATGTTATGGACTCTTATTTCTTCATGACGTTTTCCAAGCATTGATATGTCTTCTGTAAATGTTACGTGTTCAGATTTAAGGCTCCTAACCGGTTTTCTTTGATCCTTGCAGTGTGCCACCGCTCTTGGTCTTTGCTGTTTTATCGCTGCTACTGGTGTGGAGGTATGTCCATTATAAGCAATTACACAGTACTGCAGAAATTATGAGAAGAGGTTGGAGGTGTCGGTCATCTGTATATGGGTACTAGATCAAAAACACAGTTGATTTGGACTTGGCTTTATAGGTATCTTCTGTAGGGACAGAATTTACATGGGTTTTCAAATTTTCTTGCTCCCCCTATTCAGTTATGTACAGTCTGGAAAGCTCAAAGGTTAACCATACAGAAATGGAGCATACAATTCATGCCAGGGCTCAATTAACGTAAATGACCAAGGGTCCAAGCAAAAGCTAGCCCAGTACTATTTCCAGAACTTTTGTTTCTGGGGGCTGTGGGAGTCGCAGCCTATCAGATTCTGCCATGAACCGTGTTAGGTTGGTGCAAGGTGTTCCCTTCCCATAAAATGTGTGTACAATCCTTATTATGAGGTATCTAGAGGTGTATATGTCTTTTTCTTTTCTTTTTTTTTTTTTTCAGGACCTGGTCTCATGTCTTGGTGTCCTAGAGGGAATATTGACTCTGTTGTATTCGGAAAACAATGGCACCCCACCATCACAGCAAGGCCTGGTTTGTTGTGCCATTCAGTCCTGGGCATTGCTGTTAACCATTTGTCCTGCTAGCCGGATTGAGAAAACATTGGAAAGGTGAGTGCCAACAACGGACACTGAACAAACAGACAAATCGGCATTAGTATAGGAATAGACAAACCATAAAATATCAGGCTGAATACAGTAATTATTAGGACCATGCTAGTATAACCTGGGCATCTTCTGGTATATGCATTTCTGTGTGTGTGTGTGTGTGTGTATATATATATTATATATAATATATATATATAAATATATATATATATATATATACACACACACACACACACAGTGATTTGATCCCTTGCCCACTGACAAAGACATGGTAGGTTAATTTTAACATTGAGAGATAGAATATCCAAAATAAAATCCCGAAAATTACATTGTATAAATTTATTTGCATTTTGCTGAGAGAAATAAGTATTTGATCCCCTACCAACCATTAAGAGTTATGATTCCTACAGACCAGTTAGACGCTCCTAATCAAATCGTTAACTGCATTAAAGACAGCTGTCTTAAATAGTCACCTTTATAAAAGACTCCTGTCCATGGACTCAATCAGACAGACTCTAACCTCTTCAATATGGGCAAGACCAAAGAGCTTTCTAAGGATGTCAGGGACAAGATCATAGACCTGCACAAAGCTGGAATGGGCTACAAAACAATAAGTAAGACACTGGGTGAGCAGGAGACAACTGTTGGTGCAATAGTAAGAAAATGGAAGAAATAAAAAATGACTGTTAATCAACATTGATCTTGAGCACCATGCAAAATATCAACTCGTGGGATATCCTAGATCATGAGGAAGGTGAAAAATCAGCCTAAAACTACAGGGGGGAACTTGTTAATGATCTCAAGGCTGCTGGGACCACAGTTGCCAAGAAAATCATTGGTTACACCGTAATTGTTTAAAATACTGCAGTGCCTGCAAGGTCCCTCTGCTCAAGAAGGCACATGTGCATGCCCGTCTGAAGTTTGCCAATGAACACCTGGATGATTCTGTGAGTGATTGGCAGAAGATGATGTGGTCAGATGAGACAAAAATTGAGCTCTTTGGCATTAACTCGCCGTGTTTCCAGGAAGAGAAATGCTGCCTATGACCCAAAGAACACCATCGCCACTGTCAAGCATGGGGGGAGGAAACATGATGTTTTGGGGGTGTTTCTCTAAGGGCACAGGACTACTTCACCGCATCAATGGGAGGATGGATGGAGCCATGTACCGTAAAGGCCTGAGTGTCCTTCCCTCCGCCAGGACATTAAAAATGGGTTGTGGCTGGGTCTTCCAGCAAGACAATGACCCAAAATATACAGCTAAGGCTATGTTCACATGGCTGATTCACGCCGTAATTGCATTATCCACGGCGTGTATCCCGGCGAGCGGGGAGAGGAGACGTTCACATTCAGCTCATGGAGTGGCCTAGCCAGTCTCCAGTCCTTAATCCCATAGAAAACTTATGGAGGGAGTTGAAGCTCTGAGTTGCCAAGCGACGACCTCAAAATCTTAATGATTTAGAGGTGATCTGCAAAGATGAGTGGACCAAAATTCCTCCTGACATGTGCAAACCTCATCATCAACTACAAAAAAAGTCTGACTGCTGTGCTTGCCAACAAGGGTTTTGCCATCAAGTCTTGTTTGCCAGAGGGATCAAATACTTATTACTCACTACAAAATGCAAATAAATTTATACGATGTGATTTTTCTGGATTTAATTTTGGATGTTCTGTCTCTCAATGTTAAAATTAACCTACCCTTAAAATTATAGACTGCTCATGTCTTTCTCAGTGGGCAAACTTACAAAGTCAGCAAGGGATCAAATACTTATTTCCTTCACACTAATATATATAATCAGAAGACGCCCAAGTTATACCAGCATCCATCTGATCTAAATAATACATTTTCTCGTATATAATATGGACTATGCCGATATATAATCTTGACATATTATGCTGACACATTTATACACACAGCTGGTATATAGGATTTTTACTCCTGTCTTGCAGTCACCTTTCCCGTTTGTCAGGAGTCCTGGCCTGTGAGAGCGTCAATCTCCGCATTACTGCTGGAGAGTCGCTTGCACTCCTCTATGAGCTGGCCCGTGATCTGGATGTAAGTTATGACTCTCAGATGGTGTATACTTAGCACATGTTTAAGACCTATTGACCCATGTATCTTATAATTTCCTGAATTCTGGCAGGAGGATTTCTATTCTGAAGATACAGACGCTCTTTGTGTGACACTAAAGCAATTGGCTACCGATGGCAACAAATACAGAGCAAAGACAGATCGCAGAAAGCAGCGCTCAATCTTCCGGGATGTCTTACACTACATTGAGGTAAATGTACAGATGCTGGCAGCTGTAGACATACAAAGGTTTTCTCTGTTGCCGTCCAATAGAGCTGCTAAGTTTTAGGCATGACTGGCAGACTTTGCACTATATACAATAAAAGTCCATTAATCGGGCCTCCACTGGCCTGCAAAGTTTAGAATGAACGGGAAAAAAAAATGCTTTTGTTGCCTTCACAGAGCAGCGAGTGCCAAGAGGAGACCATAAAGTTTGGTTTAGAAGTGATGTACGTGGACAGCTGGGCACGCAGGAGAATGTACAGTTCATTCAAAGAAGTGTTGGGCTCTGGAGTACGGCATCACTTGCAGGTAAATCACTGGCCCCTGAAACTGAATTCCTACCTGCTGCCCACAGACTAACCCTATTATATTCCTCCAAACAGCACAATGAGGTTCTGAGAGACATCTTTTCGTTGGGGCCCCCTTTGGTCCTTGATGCTGCAGCAATCAAAGCAAGTAAAATCTCAAGAGTGGAAAAGGTGAGACCCTGAGGAGACCATTCCTGCTACTTCAGCACATACGCAATTAAGTCACGTTATAATGACCACTAATTAATATCCAGAGTCTCCACCAAAGACAACATCTAGGCAGGCTGGGAGTGGCTCAATAAGGTCCTGGTAGGTCTTCTCTGGTATCTGGAACCATGCTGATTGCATCCCACAGTTGCTGGAGGGTGCGTTGGGCAGAATCCATAGAACCAATGCCACCATTAAGGTGGTCCTGCAGATGCTAAATTGGGTTCAATACTTGGGAGTCTTGGTCATGCTCTTCCAACCAATGCCAGACATTTTTTGCTGCATGACATCGTATTGTCTTGCTGGAAGATCCCATTTGCCGCCAAAGACAAACTGCACATATTTGGTGTACATAAAGGATGTATTTATACCCAAATCGGTTGAGTGTGTCTTCCACATGGACGAGTGGGCCAGAGAATGCTACAAACACATGCCTCAAACTATAACACAGCCACCACCAGATTCTTCCAGCGATGGGTATAAAGTGTTTGTTCTCTGACGTGAACCACCATTTATGTATTCGATGAAGCAGAAAACGCAACTCTGTGAAGGCAACCGTTTGCCAATTCCAGTATTGGCTTGAAAATGTAAAGCTTTGCAGCCCCATATACAGTAGGGTTCACTGAACTGTTTTAGACACGTCTGGTAGCCCACTGGGTCATTTTGGCGTTCAGCTGCTCCCATGTATTGCGTCAGCCTATCTTTGCACACTTTGTAGCTGTGTGTAATTTCCATGTCGCTTATTTGCAATGGTGCCATTTGTCTACTCAAGATGCGCTTTCACCACAGCAGCAGGAAAACAGTTCACAAACTGCACAGTTTCAAAAATGCGGCCACTCTTAAAGTATGTTCACACGGCATAATTGCGGGGTGTAATTATGCCGGGACTTCGGGAGCTTGCAACCCGCGTATTCGCCGCTAGTAATTGACATGTCACTTATCTCCCTGCTCGGCGTATTGTGCGAGCAGGGAGAGGAGGCGTAATCCATAGTTCTCTATGAGGATTACTGTGGATTACCGTAATGACTGGGAAGTATCTCGCCCTGTATTGAGCGCAGTACGGCGCGAAATATGGGCCGAAATAAGTCCCAATTTAAGCCATGTGAACATAGCCTTAGCCTGAAAGCCAATAATCCTCCTTTTTTGCAATTTGGGCAAAAATAACCATTTATCAATGACTGCAACGTGGGATGTAGTGCAGTCAGCCTATCACACACCTTATATACCCATCAAGCCAGCTCACGGCATGTGACTTCCTTGATGAGCTACATGCTGCTGATGTCAAAAGTAGTACGTGGTCATAATAATGTGGCTCGGTTGTTGTACTATACTGATTAGATGTAGTGTTTCATGGCATGCCTTTTACACTTGTCTGATATTCCCAGAATACAGTGCAGGGTGGGAGCACAGATTTTCTTTTGTATTTAAGATATGAAGTCTCTAATGCGCACCGTTTTATTTTTTTCCCTCCTCAGCATATGTTCAATTCTGCTGCTTTCAAAGCCAGAACTAAAGCCCGGAGTCGGGTCCGAGACAAGCGAGCGGATGTGTTTTAAGCAGCCCCGATCCTTGAGTTGCCACTGTACTGGGACATCGTGTCCATTGACTTCTTTATATATTTAATATCCATATGTGGACAGTGTGATAAGCTGCAGAACATCGTGTTGCCCATTTCTGGGTGAGAGAGAAGAGGATAAATGCTGCTTTGATCACAGACTGACAAAAGGGACATTTTTATGAAGATTCTTATTTTTTAGATCAATGTAATGATTGCACAAGGCAGGAGAACAGACACTTTAGGACTGAGCTCTGGCCTCCCCCAAGGTGCTTTACTTGATTTCCTGTGTCCTTCAGCACTGGACCGGCTGCCATTGGAGAACATCTACTTGGAGCTTCTTAAACCTAGTTACAGTAAAAAAAAAAAAAAAAGTGTAAAGTAAAAAGGTTTTAAAGGGAACATGCTGCTTTTTAACACTGTGAGTCATCTCCCGGCACCGCTGTGTGTTACTTGGTGAATTGATGAGCATTTCCCTACAGTTTATAGTAGTTTTTAACGTAGACCTACAGATACATTTTATGCCTGACCTAGAATTGCTACAAAGCCCTGATATCTGAACAGTAAGGTTGACATTGCCTACATTTCCTCAATCATGTTAGAGTCTGGTTCCTATGCCTGTATTTTTTTCTTTTTATGTCTTCTCGTTCACCCTGGGGCAGTTATAAAAACCCCTTTGAAGGCAGTTGCAAGAATTATACAGAATGTGTGTTGTGCTGTATTCAATGGACACTACAATGCTTGATCCCATAGTAGAAGATGCTATCGCCAAAGAGCCAGGTCTTAAAAAGTACTTGTTGCTTTTTCCAGAGTTTTTCCATTTATCTTGCCCCAATGAAATGGTATGTGTGACTTCTAATACAGAAAAAGGCAAAATGCAGCTTACCCCCTTATCAGTAGTCCGCTAGAGTTCATAGGATCTGATCCCCCTGCACAAATGCTGATGCCCTCCGCTTTCTCCACGTGGTTTACCTTTGTTTCGCAACGGAAAGCCGCCAGTCCAGGCTTCAAACACAAGAAAATTCATCCGCAACAAGGGACATCCAGCGAATAAGTAAACCACGTATTTATTCCATCAATATACCACCAGGACAGTGCAAACATGACACAAACTCCGACGCGTTTATTAAAGAACAAGGACCCTGTGAGGTCCGAAACGCGTCGGCATTTGTCATGTTTGCACTGTTCTGGTGATATTGATGGAATAAATTCACGGTTTACTTATTCGCTGGATGTCCCTTGTTGTGGATGAATTTTCTTGTGAATTCTAATACTAATTGTAAACCTCAGAGGAAAGAGCACCTGACCATTTAATGGGGCAAATTTATTAAGACAGCTGTGGCAAAAATAATGTTGTACATGCTTTACACCACATTTATGTGTTTTAGACCATTTCTAGACACATCTATGCCCTGGTGAAAGAGAGCCTTTGGGAAAAAGGGTTGTGGCTTATTATGCAACACTGTGCACCCAAACGAAATCCCCCAAATTTTGGTTCAATTAGTGGCATAAAGTAAACCACCTAATGGAAGGTGTAAAGTTAGGCTATGATAAATGTGGCTAAGACTGTCTAGTCTAAGTTTACACTTTCTAAGTTAGACACTATTGACAAATCTGCCCCAATGTGTATGAAGGCCTCTCAATGGCAGATGAGCAGGAAAGAAGAATTGAGCAGTTGGATGCCTGATCCAGAGGCATCTAGTAATGACATTCTCTATTGTGGACATATGGTAACAGTGATTGATTATAAGGCTATGTTCACACGGCTTAATTGCGGGACGTATTTCGCCCCGCAACAACGGCAGCCCACCGGCCCCATAGACTTGTATTATCCACGGCGCGGATACTCCGTGAATAATTGACATGTCACTTCTCTCCCCGCTCGCCGTATTGTGCGCACAGTACGGCGTGAAAAACGGGCCGATATACATCCCAAAATAAGCCATGTGAACATGGCCTAAGGAGGTAAAGAAGAATAGCTGCGCATTTCTCTGATCGGTATAGAATGTGTATGGCTGGCCTTGCCTATTAAAATTCACTGTTTTCTTGCTTTTACTATACCTCAGCAAAAGACTGTAGAAGGAACTTGTCTTCAGGTAAAGATTGTGGACGGGTCTGATCAAGTTACAGGATACACCTATATCACCAAGCACTATGTGCTTATCTACTTTTTATATACATTGGGTCAGATTTATCAGTACTTGGACATTCTTTTTTTTTTTAAATCAGATAATTTTTATTAAACAATTAATGCAGATACAGAATAGAACGTCTCTTACCATTATTTTTTACATCAGGATACATACATATACAATCATTTTGCTTTTTAGATAAAAAAAACACTAGGAGTATATGAATATGTCCATACCATATATCTTGATAAGTGCTTTCAGCAGTATTAGCATACAACCATAAACAAACCCCAACCATCCCACCCATACCCACCAAACCAAGAGCAGTACCCATGATTTTTTTTTAGCAACTTTTAATCAAGGACAGAAGTCACTTTGCCAAGAGTGTCTACCCCTTTTGTTCAACTTACAGTAATAGGAATGGACAATGCTCCCATTCCTTGCGCCAATCCTGAATTATGTAGCAGTAAGGAACGAGAAGGCAAACCTGGGGAATTGAGCCAAGGGCTCCATATACCTTCATATTTGCTCAGAGCATTTCTTTTTAAGTATACGCCCCTCTCCAATCTGATGACATTGTTTAATTTGTTTACGTATTCGGTTATGGTTGGTGGAGAAGACTGAATCCATCTAAAGGCAATTAACTTTCTGGCCATATATAACATTCGGGAAATGCTAATTCTTTGTTCCACATCAAATACTATATCTTCTATATAGCCAAGTACGTACTTGGACATTCTTAGGCAATGTTCACACGGCTTATTGCCGGTGTAATTGCGGGGACGGATTTCGCCCCTCAATTACGCCGGCTGCTGTGCAGCGGGGGCGGGGGGCCGGCAGCTCGCCGGCCCCATAGACGCTCATTATCCACGGTGCGTACATGCCGTAAATAATGTGCATGTCACTTTCTCCCCCCCGCAGGGAGGAGACGGAATCCATAGTTCTCTATGAGAACTGTGGAATACCGTAATGACTGGGACGGATTGCAGCCGACGGATTCCAGCAGCCCAAACACGGCGCGCAGTACAGCTGGAATCAGTCACAGAATAAGCCGTGTGAACGGCCCCTTACAGTGCACCACAGTTGTTATTGTGTTGATAAATTTGGTGGAAGTTAGAACTTTCTAGTCTAAGTTTATACCTGCTATTAGTTGGTATATTCTATGTCACTAACTGCACCAAAATTCATGGCGCCACACACCAGGCCATGCAACTTTAGGCAAAGCTACATCCCTTTTGTCAGACGAGGCGCAGAAACTGTCTATAACGTATAAATATGGTGTAAAACAAGTAGGCCATTATTTTGATGCCATAATAAATGTTCCCCAATGTGTTAAAATTGCTTCAAATTCACCAGGTTTCAACTAAAATTGATCTAGAATGTGTTGATCATCAAAGCTAAAAGGGAGCAGTTTCCATCTATCACTGCTTCCTCTGCACTACCAAAGCTCGGCTTAAGGCCTGGTTCACACGGCTTATTGCCGGCGTAATTGCGGGGACGGATTTCGCCCCGCAATTACGCCGGCAGGGGCGGGGGGGCCGGCAGCTCACCGGCCCCATAGACGCTCATTAGTCATGGCGCGTACACGCCGTAAATAATGTGCATGTCACTTTCTCCCCCCCGTGGCGGATTGGCCGAGGGGGGGGAGGAGAGACGGAATCCACAGTTCTCTGAGAACTATGGATTACCGTAGTTACTGGGACGGATTGGAGCCGTACTGCAGCGCAAATATGGCGCGCAGTACGGCTCCAATCCGCGCCCAAATAAGCCGTGTGAACGAGGCCTAACTGTGAGAGAGGTATCTTTTCACAAACATTTCCAGAAACAACTAGCAGACTAGGGAGTGCAGCTCTGAAGCAAAACATAGGCTGTAATTTAGGATTAGCAGCAGTACAGTTAGTGCAGCTCTGGGGTAGAATATGAGCTGTTGCTTGGAATTGGTACAGAATAAGTAAAGTATGTACATAATGACTCCACCATACTTAAATGTATTTACACATGACTCCCAAGCAGAATAGTGACTGCAGCTCTGAAGTATAATATAAGCTGTAACTAGGGATCCGTACAGGATAGGTAATGTGTGCAGTTACTTCCAAGCAGAATGAGTGCAGCTCTGGAATATGATACAGAATAACGTAGTACGGGTATGTAATGTAAATACAAAGTGACTGTTTATGGAGATAATACCCGTATGTAGACTGTATAATGGTGCATGGCGATGACCACTGCGTTATAGACTGTTCGCAGCAGGAATGCTTGCGACCTCTGACCATTAACAGTTATGTTCAGCTGACATCCTGTCTTCTGAAGCCCCACTATTCTGATTTAGAAGACAACCCACATACTTAAAGGGGTTGTCTCACTACATTGATTCAACTTATCTCAGTCCTGTTTTCTTGGTTTCACTTTGAATTCAGGGGTGTGTTTACTGGATTCTACTAGGCTGCAGTACAAGTCAGGTCTGTAGCTATAGCAACCAGTGCTGGCAGCCAGGAGAGATCAAACAGGTCTGTAGCTATAGCAACCTGAGGAGCTGATGCAGCCCATGAAAGAGGGGATATCTCGGAACAAGTAGGATATTGTTAATGGACATATTTTGCAAAGTGACTTGTTTTTGCAAGATCTTTAACATAAAAAGCAATCCTTGTAGTGAGACAACCCATTTAACTGCTACATATATATTCAGCCATCGGAATCATATTTTTAAACATTCAGGGGTTGGCCACTATGCTTTAGTTACGAGGCAACATAGTTTCAAGACAGTTATTTATTTTTGTAATGGCAAAGAAGGGACTTTGATCCCATTATTTTTCTGCCTTTTAGGAGGTTTTATCGTGAAGATTGTTCCTCTGCACCATTCATCGCTTCATTAGTCAGCAACAGGGCACATCGCGATTGCTGGGATAAATTTGCTTTCGAGGCTGTTAACACCTTATTTTTTCTATCTGTCCATGGTATCCATCTGGATACTGTGAAAAATGGTACCCCGATGTATACCACGCACTAAATGCGCCGAACACAAACGCGTGATGATTGATGCTATTGTGTCCGGCACAAAAAGCATGTACAAATGGTGTAAATGTGATTAGATTGGCACTATATATCTGTGGCTCTGCTGCAGTGACCAGCGGGAGACCATTTATGTACCGCATTCCAATGGATACAGTGCATAAAACTGAGGTGTGAACACGCCCCTATATACTACTCACCCACCCTCTGTCTGCTGTTAGACTCTGCATGGTCAGGGTTATTTTTTAAAGAGCATTTTCCCTAAAATGTAAATAATCTTGCATATTTGTCTTGGTATACCAACATCAGAGTGAAGGCCCCTATGGCTACCATTACAGCTCCCGCTTGGGTTATATCCAGTGTTTAATGGGTCTTGAAATGTAGCACTAAGTTATGGTGTAATACGAAGATACTGTTTAGCTACATTCTTAAAGGGGTTGTCCATTTTTCATTGTTTTTATTCACTATGTATATTATAGGAAGTCATACAGTTTTGGAATATACATGTGTTAAAAAATCCTACTCTATTCCAGTCTGTAATAATGGCTTCCATGGAGTAGCTTGAGTCTCTACATTTAGTCCATGGTAGCCATTACTATGGACAGGCTTGTGGACTATACCATTTTTTTTCTAGAGAGAGGCCTACTGCATATGAGTAAGGTTCTAGAGCTGACTTTCTAATACATGTATATTACAAAATTGTATGATTTCTTATTATATGCATAGTAAATAAAACAATACAAAGTGGACTTAAATGTGGTCGCCTTACAATTGCAACCCAGCTTTTTTTTTTTGTCTGTTACCCAACTTTTCAAGAAACAAATCAAGCGAAGAAAAAGATTTTTTAACAAATGGAACAACATTGGAATGTATATTTGCTTTGGACTTTAGCGAGAAATGCTCTTTAATCAGTATTATTCCAACCTCCTCTCCCTCAGTCATGTGACTTCTCCTTTTCACAGCAGTGCCTAGTGGTGTGGCCATACACAGTGACCGCCCCATTCTTGTTACATCATGGCTGCTTTTTCGGATCTATTTAACTGGGGTTTTTATACGATCAGTTTAATAATATTAATTTTGGCCACAAGCCAAAGATGTCAGATAATAAAGATTAGGAAAAAAAAGTCTGGTGTAATTTATGATGCCAAATATAACATTACATACGGCCAGTTTTGAACATTTGATTGGTCATCATTTGTCTCACTTCTTATGACACACTTGTATCTTCCTGATCATGAAAACACTTAGACAGTCAACCCATCCTGCATCAAGCCGCAGTCAAAGGTGTGTGGAGGTATCCCATCTTTTTCCTGCTGGCAGATGTCTGGAAAGAAGGCCTGGATTTCAATATGACCAATCTTTTAACATTTAGAGGTGTCTGGCAGCAGCTCATTTCTCAATTAAAGCACAATTTTCTCAGCTATGAGAAAACGTGTGTATGTATGTGTAATATATATATATATATATATATATATATATATATATATATATATTTATATATATATATATATATACACACCCACTGCTGTTCATTGTTACTGGCACCCATGAAGTAGAAGTATATAACGTGGAATATCTCCTGAAAATAATAAATCAAGTGAAATCGCTTTTTTGTATAGAGCACTTGTGTTAAATACAAAAGAGCAAATGATAAAAATTGAAAACAAAAAAATGGGAGGGGAAAAATAGAAAAATCTAAAGCTTGATGTGACCCTGGTATTGGCGCCTTTACATTTAATTGGTATGGAAAAACACATTTTGACTTGCCTGTGGTAAATCACAAATGTGAATCACCTGTGCCAAACCGGTGTCCATGTGACATGAATTAGCCCATGCATGATGACTTCAGTGTTTGAAAAAGCCAAATATTAGGCCCTGTTTCTTTGGCACAATGGTGAAGACAAAGTAGCTGACTGAGGACATCAGAACTGCTATTATTAGCAAACACAAGACTTCCAAAGGGTATAAGGCCATCTCCAAAGAACTTGGTATTCCAATTTCAACAGTGCGCAGTGTTAAGAAGTTTGCCAAGCATGGAACCATCAAGAATTTCCCTGGATGTGGGGGGGGGGGAGAGGAAAATGAACAAAAGATGTCTTTGAAGGGTGGTGCGAATGGTGGAAAAATGCTTGAGAAAGAGGCAACATTGTCTCGAAACGTTGCAGTTAGACATGCGCTCAGCCCGGTCTCCTGGCATACCTCCGAGGAAACCCCGTCGGGATGAAGACCGAGATGGTCTATGGACATTGCATCTGAACGGCGATCCGCCGCAACCCATGACTTAAGTATCCTATCGAATAATATGTTATAATTGCATAACGCCAAAGAGATTGGGTGTATGTATGCTTTTAAAGGTGAAAAGAAAGTATATGTTTTAAGAAATAGCCGGATTACTATTTACTGCTGCGAATGGTGGAAAAACACCACATCAAACATCCAAAGACATGAAAGCCAGCCTGGAACAATCTGGAGTCTTTGTTTCAACACATACCATACACCGCACACTAAACCCAAGCAGAGCTTTATGGTCGAAGGCCACGGAAATGAGCATTGAAGAAGAAAAGGCATAAAAATGAACAACTGATCTTTGCCAAAGAGATAAACCAAAATCTTTCTGGGCAAATGTTCTGTGAACAGATGTAACAAAAATCAAGTTTCTTTGCAATGCAAAGCAACCGTTTGTTTACAGACGACGCAATGAAGCTTATAAGGAAAAGAACACCCGACCAACCGTAAAGCATAGTGGAGGATCCATAATACTGTGAGGTTGCTTTTTTGAGTCTGGTACTGGAGGCTTTGACCGTATCACAGGAATCATGAAATCGGAGAATTATCAACATATTTTAGAGTGAGATGTTCTACCCAGTGTAAGAAAACTTTGAGTCAAAGATCATGGGTCCTCCAGCAAGACAAGAACCCAAAGCACACATCCAAAAGTATCCAGGAATGGTGGAAAAAGAAAAAATGGAATGTTTTAAAATGGCCAGCAATGTCCTGATCTCAATCCCATAAAAAATCTTTGGGGTGAGCTGAAATCTGCCATTGGGAAAAAGAACCCTGCAAACATTCAAGAGCTTGAGCAAACTGCAAAGTAAGAGTGGAAGAAAATACCAGATGAGAAGTGCAAGACGCTTATAGATGGTTATACTAAATGGTTGGAGGCTTTCATAAATGCCAAAGGATGTGCAACCAAGTATTTATTGGGTGGGGGCTTTATTGCTGCTCATGCTATTTATTTTGTTTCTTCTTTGAAATTACAACACGTAAGTTGAAAAACAATATTTTATTGTTGTATTTCTTTGGACCACTAATCACCAATTCAGGAGGCTATAACTTTGGTACATTTCCGTTTTATTTCTGAAAATATTGTACAGTCTATGAAAAAATGAAGGGGTGCCAAAAATGGTGAGTAACCCTGTGTATGCTTGTGTGTGTACACAGTTGAAACCATAAGTTTACATACACTATATATAGATAATATATATATATATGCACTCACCGGCCACTTTATTAGGTACACCTGTCCAACTGGTCGTTAACACTTAATTTCTAATCAGCCAATCACATGGCGGCAACTCAGTGCATTAAGGCATGTAGACATGGTCAAGACAATCTCCTGCAGTTCAAACCAAGCATCAGTATGGGAAGAAAGGTGATTTGAGTGCCTTTGAACGTGGCATGGTTGTTGGTGCCAGAAGGGCTGGTCTGAGTATTCAAAACTGCTGATCTCCTGGGATTTTCACGCACTACCATCTCTAGGGTTTACAGAGAATGGTCCGAAAAAGAAAAAACAATCCAGTGAGCGGCAGTCCTGTGGGCGGAAATGCCTTGTTGATGCCAGAGGTCAAAGGAGAATGGGCAGACTGGTTCGAGCTGATAGAAAGGCAACAGTGACTCAAATAGCCACCCGTTACAACCAAGGTAGGCAGAAGAGCATCTCTGAACGCACAGTACGGCGAACTTTGAGGCAGATGGGCTACAGCACAAAGACCACACTGGGTGCCACTCCTTTCAGCTAAGAACAGGAAACTGAAGCTCCAATTTGCCCAAGCTCATCGAAATTGGACAGTAGAAGATTGGAAAAACGTTGCCTGGTCTGATGAGTCTCGATTTCTGCTGCGACATTCGGATGGTAGGGTCAGAATTTGGCGTCAACAACATGAAAGCATGGATCCATCCTGCCTTGTATCAACGGTTCAGGCTGGTGGTGGTGGTGTCATGGTGTGGGGAATATTTTCTTGGCACTCTTTGGGCCCATTGGTACCAATTGAGCATCGTTGCAACACCTTGTGGAATCTATGCCACGAAGAATTGAGGCAGTTCTGAAGGCAAAAGGGGTCCAACCCGTTACTAGCATGGTGTACCTAATAAAGTGGCCGGTGAGTGTATATATATATATATATATATATATATATATAATATACATACACACACACACACATATGCATGTTTTTCTCACTATCTGACATGAATTCACAAGAAACTTTACCCGTGTTAGGTCAATTAGGATTACCAAAATTATTTATATTTGCCACATGCCAGAATGAGAGAATTTTTAAGGCATTTTTATTATTTTCTGCAAAGTCAAAAGTTTACGTACACTAGCATTACTATGTTGTTAAACAATTTGGGTCAGCCCATATGATGATATCATGTCTTTAGAAGCTTCTGATTGGTTTATTGACAACATCTGAGTTAGAGACACCTGTGGATGTATTTTATTGCACACCAAAAACACACTGCTTTGTGTGTAACATCATGGGAAAGTCTAAATAAATCAGCCAAGATATCAGGAAAAGAATTGTGGATTTGCACAAGTCTGGATCATCCTTGGGTGCAATTTCCCGATACCTGAAGGTGCCTCGTTCATCTGTACAACAATTATACATAAGTACAAACACGATGGGAATGTCCAGCCATCATACCGCTCAGGAAGGAGACGGGTTCTGAGTCTCTGAGATTAACATACTTTTGATCCGACGTGCATATCAACCCAAGAACAAAAGCAAAATACCTTGTGTAGATATACTGGAGGAAGATTGTGTTATTATCCACAGTGAAACCAGTATTTTATCAATCGGGGCTGAAAGGCCACTCTGCCAGTAAGAAGCCATTACTCCAAAATAAACCTATAAAAGCAAGATTAATGTTTGCAAATGCACACAGGAACAAAGAGCTACATTTTTGGAGATATGTCCTGTGGTCTTACAAAACTAAAATTGAACTGTTTGGCCATAATGACCATCGTTACGTTTGAAGAAAAAAGGGAGAAGCTTGGAAGTCTAAGAACACCATCCTAACTGTGAAACACAGGGCTGGCAGCATCATGTTGTGGTGTTGTTTTGCTGCAGGAGGGACTGGTGCACTTCACAAAATCAATGGCATCATAAGGAAAGAAGATTATGTGGCAAGACTGAAGCAACATCTCAAAACATCAGCCAGGAAGTTACAACTTGGACGGAAATGGGTCTTCCAAATGGACAATGAACGAAGCATACTGCCAAACTGGTTACAAAGTGGCTTAAGGATAACTAAGTCAATGTTTTGGAGTGGGCATCACAAAGCCCTGATCTCAATCCTATTGAAAATTTATGGGCAAAACAGTTCTGTCAGCAGGAATGGGCCAAAATTCCTACCACTATTGTGAGAAGCTTGTGGAAGGATATCCAACACATTTGCCCCAAGTCATACAGTTTAAGGGCAATGCTACCAAATGCTAATAAAATGTATGTAAACTTTTGACTTTTGCAGAAAGTTATAATGCCTTAAAAAATTCTCTCATTATTCTGGCATTTGGCAAATATAAATAATTGTGATACCTAATTGACCTAAAATTGGTTAGGTTTATTCTGATTTCATGTCAGATAGTGACAAAAACATGCATATGTGTCTTTATATAGTGCATGCAAACTTCTGGTTCCAAGTGTGTGTGTGTGTGTGTATATGTGTGTATAATATATATATATATATATACGCATGAAGTACTTAAAAAAGTGTATAGGCCTTGTGAAGTAATAGGGGACGTGCACACATACCATGAGTTGGTAATACAATTCTATAAGGAATAACAGAGAAATAGCACAACACAGAATTATAAGAGAAGATGCTGCAGAATTGTTATTTCACAAGTATTTAGTAAAACAGGCTCATCGGAAATTAATACAGTCATACTGCTCTGTGCACTTATATACATTAGCCACCTTTTTTTTTGTCCCCCAATTTAAAAAGGTTTTTATTGCACATTGCTGCATAAGGAGAACAATCAACAATGTTACATAGTGTTCAATCAAATGAAAACATAGGGCTTGTTCACACGGCGTTTTCACTCCGTGTTAACTATGCTTTTTAGATCCGTCTCTGGGACCGACAGGATGGACCCAGAGATGGATCTAAACAATTAGTAGTGACTTTGTCACTGCGGGCAATGAGGAAGACGCAGCGGCGTTCACATGAGAGATCGCCGCTGCGTGTTCCCCTCCTGCCTGTCGGCTCCATCTTTGAAAGAATTGCATGTCATTTCTTTCAAAGACGGAGCCGACAGGCAGGAGGGGAACACGCAGCGGCGATGAAAAACGCTGTGATAACAAGCCCATACAGGCATGAGCAAATAGCATCACAAGCAGAAATAAACAACATGTATGGTATACATAGAAAACATTAACACCGTATAGGTGTGGGGACCTGCCAAAAAATTTTGAAATCGATTGAGTCATATATTAACAAAGATAAATCACAGGGATTTGTTTAGGGTACTTTAAGTACCCTTAACAGTGAATACACATACAGCACCCAGTGAGACTACATATACCTAAACAAACAATAAAAAAGGGGGGGGGGAGGCGAGAGGGAGAAGAATAGATCTTGCTTGGCCCACAGGCCCAAACATATATTATCTCTTAGGGTTAGGACACACCCGCTTCCAAAGAAAGAACAGTCAACGCCGTCATGAGCAGATCCCCGTCCAACGCACAGGTCGGGGTCCCCGAAACAGGATGTCAAATAGAGCACTAACGTGATTGATAGGTATAACAGAGAGGTCTTGAAGGTTGACCAGCAGAACCAACTTTTATTAAACTTATGCTGTTGGGCCGGTGTCTGGGAGATCAGCTCCTCTATTCTCTGAATGAAACCAATTTCGGCATACCACTCCTCAATGGTTGGGGGAGTGGATGATTTCCACTTCTGCGGTATTATTGTTTTAGGTGCTTGAAGTAGATGTTTAAGAAAGGATTTTTTTAACTTCCCGATTGGCATATCAAACATAAAAAGCAGCAGTGCTTCTGGTGAGTTAGGAATCGATACCCCCGTGACTTACTCTTAGCACCGAAGTCCAGAATCCTTTGATGAGGAAGCATCCCCACCAGATATGTAACATAGTACCCTCTCCCCTCCCGCATCTACTACAGTCAGTTAAAACTGTTGGAAACCATTTATGTAATATCATTGGAACCATGTACCACCTAGACAAGACCTTAGAACAGGTTTCCTGATGGCTAGAGGCTATAGCCCCCTTATTTTTTATTTTTTATTTATTTTTATTTTTTAAGCCCTAAGAACATGCAACTAACACCAAAAATGCACAAAAAAAAGTGCAACACAAGTGGCACACAAAAACAGTGCACTCAGGATACGGTCTATCGCAGACCCATACTTAAAAGTAATGGGCCCCCCATATACCTCGAACGGAAAGAGTATCCCTGCCGGGCCAGAAGGCACCTGCACTGGAAGACACGAAACGTATTCTCCCCTGCCGAAGCAGGAAGAGAACGGAATGCTCCCTCACTGAGCCAGAAGGCATCCACATGAGCTCACACAAATGGTCCTACTGCCAAAGCAGATCGAACCTACGAACTCACACTTGGCGTCAGAATGGCCTGCCACACCAAATTTCGACCAAGTGCTCACCAGGTGGACGACTCCGAAGAGTGCCAGGGTTTGCATGGGGAGAAAGGAACCAAATGGCCACACATTCTCCCCCTAGACCTCAGGAGGGTCCCAAAAGGGTACCGCATCCTAAAATCCTACACACAAAATGACACACGTGAACACACAGTGACGTGAAAAAAAAAAAAATTTGTGAATGTGCGCAGTGATGTACTGCCCGGCCATCCGGCAGTAAATTATAAAAATTTCCTTATTTCGTAGCCAGAAGGCCGGGGAATAAGGATGTGTGCTCAAAGGGACAGTGAAAGTTTAAGTGCCGTGAAAATGTGCCAAAACTCATGTGGGCTCCCCACACCCAGTGAGTTCGGGCACCCCAGGTTCGTCATTCCTGGGGCACCTCACACTTAGGGCTTCATAGTCCCCTCAAGCCATCCTGGCTTCGATCCTGACGGGGGTGAAGTCACCTACGGCTGCTGTCTCTCAAGCAAAACCGCGTACACCCCCTCCCTAACCCCAGTGTGGTTCTCCGTTCAGACACAGACTCCCATAGCGGCTCCGCCACAACCGCCAGGGAGTCTGATAAGAGCTTGATCCTAGCCAAGAGGACTATAGCCCCCTTATGGGTTAGCTGGAAACAACGTTCCCACTGAGGGGTAGTAAAAAAAAGACCTAACTCAGTCTCCCACTATCGACAGTAAGAAGGAAGTAGTTTAGAGTGACCAGCCAGTAGTAATTTGCATATGAGAGAGAGTGATGGACATGGTCCCTAGGAAGCTAATACTAGTTGTTCAAATGCAGTAGGAGGCCTACGCAAGTGTAACATAGATTTAATTTTGGTAAAGTGGGAGAGTTGGAAGAATTGAAAAGGGGTCTGGAGATTTTAGCTTCCCTTCTGATACCACATGATGGAGACGTAGAGGAGCCTCCTTCATACCCCAAAGAAAAGCATAAGAGGAGGATCCTGGAGTGAAATCGGGGTTATCAGTTATTGGCACACAAGGGCCTTTACGGTCAATACTATGTGAGTACCTATATGAATAAAGAATTGCCAGGGTGTGTTTTGTGCAGAAGGATGAGGGGACCTTTCCTTGGGTAGCAGGAGTCAGTCCAGGTCCAGGGGAGCGTTGCCACCGCAGAGGAACAAATATCTATCACAAGATTGACCCATAGCTTCCTATTCCAATCTAATGCCTATGCAAGAAAACGCGCATAGGCTGAGGCCAGGTAGTATAATTTGCAATCTGGTAGACCAATGCTGGATGAATCCTTGGATCTAATGAGTGTATCATAAGCGATTCTTGGTTTTTGGGTGAACCAAACAAAAGAACTGAAGCAGCGTCTAACCTTTTTCCAGAATATTGCAAGAATGTGAATGGGAATTGTTTGGAAAAGAGACATTTTAAGCACATTTATCCTACCAAACCATGAGAGGTCTTTTTTATTCTACATATCTAAATCCCTTATTGTATTGATTTAGAAGTGGGAGGAACTTATCGGAGAAAAGTTTTGAGAGGTCTGCAGGAATATATATTCCAAGATAGGAAATGCCCCCCTTAGGCCACTCGCATAGGAGGTTAGACTGCAAAAGGGTCTGATTCTGCGAAGGGAGACTGACATTGAGCGCTTCGGATTTGGAGAGGTTAATCTTAAAATTTGACCAGCCTCCAAAGCATTTTATTTCTGCCATCCTGGCTGAAAGAGATATATGTGGATTTTTATACTTTAGCCACTTTTAATTCCAACAGAACTTGTCACCCAGCTTTAACAGGTTTCTGCATGGCAGATTTGCGTACTCGTGCAGCGCAAGTACTCTGCCTTTGTTCCCTATGTGTAAAAAAGGTAGATTGGCCACTCTGGAGTTAAAAAAAAGTGGTGGGAGCTGTAATGGAGATCACGCCCCAACTTTCTTAGAAGCAGAACATTTTTAACTACTAGACTAGATGAATTCTGCATTGTGCCAGCAGCTTCTAAGAGGGATCTAATGGTATTTGTACCAGTCTGGGGAGGAGGGGTGGTGTTCCACCTCCGCTATTTATATCCACCAAAACATTCCACTTATCCCTATCATAGGCAGTGCTCTCAGGATCTGGCATCCCGCTTCATCTGCATCCCTGGCCCCTCAGTGTGTCGAGCTCCTGTGAAATGAAACCTCACCGCTGAACCCTGTATTCAGTCTCCATCTTTCTGCAGTCAGTCACGAGTCAGATGGCTAACATTCCGGTCTGTGCCTTGGGACCCTCTTCCACCCCTGGGGATGCTCAGTGTAATGTGTATCTGCTACCTGTGGACTCCATCAGTGACCTGTACAGCATCCCTCTGGACACAGGGAGCCCACAAGGGAAGGAAGGTGAGTGTCACCCACAATCCACCGATTATTAGTATTCCATAACCTATGGCTCTTCAGTAACTACAGAACTACAACTCCCAACAGTCTGCCACCAGATAGTCATGTGGTACATTATAGGACCAAAAAGCAGCCTGTTACGTGTAAGATGGTGCACCCTTGAACAGTACATAGGTTCCCTGTGTGACTATATAACTGTATCATGAAAAGTTCACCAACTTTTTAACCAGTTCCTGACCAGGCAAATTTTCCTTTTCTATAGTACACGCCGGTTTGAACGTAATAATGGTTTTTTGTAATCTGTTATACTATTTTTGGTAATACATTAAGCTTTATTTTATGTCATTTTTGCATTACATTTTTTTTTATAATACTAGAGAAAATAGTAAAAAAAAGTGTAAAAGTTTATTTTTCATGCTTTCTAATTATTTTTTTTTTAATAGCAAAAATGGAGCTAAAATAAGTTCTGTAATCATGTCACTTTTCTGTCACCAACATTTATATATACAGTTGAAACTAGAAGTTTACATACACTATATGAAAAGACACATATGCATATTTTTCTCACTATCTGACATGAAATCAGAATAAACCTTACCTGTTTTAGGTCAATTAGGAACCAAAATTATTTGTATTTGCCAAATGCCAGAATAATTGGAGAATTTTTTAAGGCATTTTTATTACTTTCTGCAAAGTCAAAAGTTTACATACATTAGGATTACTATGTCTTTAAATTAGGACAGCCAATATGATGATGTCATGTCTTTTGAAGCTTCTGATACATTTACTGACAACATCTAAGTTAATTAGAGACACACCTGTGGATGTATTTTACAGCACACCAGAAACACACTGGTGCAATTTCCAGATACCTGAAGGTGCTTCATTCATCTGTACAAACAATTATACCCAAGTAGAAAAAGTGGGGAATGTCCAGCCATCATACCACTCAGGAAGGAGACAGGTTCTGTGTTTCAAAGCTGAACATCCTTTGGTCCGATATGTGCATATCAACCCAAGAACAAAAGCAAAAGACCTTGTGAAGATGCAGGCGGACGCTGGTAAGATTCTGTCATTATCCACAGTGAAACAAGTACTGTATCAACATGGGCTGATAGGCCATTCTGCCAGGAAGAAGCCATTACTCCAAAAGAAAGATATATAAAAAAAACAGATTAATGTTTGCCAATGCACAGGAACCTACATTTTTTGAGTCCTGTCCTGTGGTCTGACAAAACTAAAATTTAACTGTTTGGCCTTAATGACCATCATTACGTTTGGAGGAAAAAGGGAGAAGCTTGGAAGCCTAAGAACACCATCCCAACTGAAAAAATGGGATGGCAGCATCATGTTGTCGGGTTGTTTTGCTGCAGGAGGGACTGGTGCACTTCACAAAATAGATGGCATCATTAGAAAAGAAGATTATGTAGCAAGACTGAAGAAAAAGCTCAAAACATCAGCCAGGAAGTTACAACTTGGACAGAAATCGATCTTCCAAATGGACAATGAACGAAGCATACTGCAAAACTGGTTTCAAAGTGGCTTAAAGAGTACCTATCACCTCCATAAAAAACCCCACAAGAATTGTAGAAATGAAAATTAATAAGCTTTTCTTCAAATACATGTCATTAGCAATTTAGAGGATTTCCTTCCGTTTTACAGGGAAACAGGTTTTACTTTCACTTTGTAGCTCAGGAGATCCTTATCAATCTGTTGGGAGATACCAACTGTGCAGGGGGAGCTGAGGGCATAGCTGCTTGTATAGGGTCATCTGAGTCTCACTACATACAGTACACAGGCACAGCACACTAAGGATGTGTCTACACTGCAGTTGACAAAAAACGACCTGAAAGCCAAATACTAAAAACTGAGTTTTCTGTCCACTGCCTGTCAAAAGCAGCTGAAAAAATAGCAGTATGTTGTTGCAATTTGCTTTTTTTGGCGTGACTTTTACCCGCGTTTGTTGCTTGTCTTCAAGTCTGGTTTTCAATGTATACATAAATTAAGCCATTGGATGTAACTCCACCCTACAAAAGGGGATGGAAAGCACATTATTGCATTTATATGGAATCTTGTAGTCGTTTTACGGATTTTGGCACTAGTAAAATTATCTCGCTTTTGTAGCCAAAAGTACTTTTTTTAATGGATTTTGGCGCTAATAAAGTTATGTCGCTTTTTCCGATAAAAATCTGTTATGGATTTCGGCACTACAATACTTTTGTTTACTGATCTTGGCACTAATAGAGTTCTCGCTTTTGTCACTAAAAATATGTTTTTTCACAGATTTTGCCGCTAAAGTCCATGTTTTTATGGATTTTGGCGCTACTGTTATCTCTCTTTTGCTGCTAAAAATCCGGCTTTTTACGGATTTTGGCACTAATAAATTTTTCTCCTAAATCTGTAAGAAAAAAAAAGGATTTTTAGCGACAAAAGCGAGATAACTTTAATAGCGGCAACATAAAAAACAAAACATATTTTAGTATTAAAATCCGTAAAAAAAAATAAAAGTATTTTAGCGTCAAAAAACTTATTTTTAGCGACAAAAGCGAGAACTTAATTTTTGCGGATTTTGGTGCTAAAATCCGTAAAAATGCGTATTTTTTGCCAACAAAAACAAGATCAATTTATTAGCGTCAAAATCTGTAAAAAAGTACCTTAGTGCCAAAATCCGTAAAAAAAATTAGTTTTAGCGACAAAAGCAAGATAACTTTAATAGGGCCAAAATCCGTAAAAAATGTGTTTTAGTGTTAAAATCCTAAAAAAAAAAAGTATTTTAGCGCCAAAAAATGTATTTTTAGCAACAAAAGTGAGAACTTTAATAGTGCCAAAATCCGAAAAAAAGTATTTTTATCAACAAAAAGGAGATAACTTTAATAGCGCCAAAATCTGTAAAAAAACATTTTAGCGCCAAAATCCGTAAAAAACGTATTTTTAGCGTCACAAGGTAAAATAACTTTATTAGCAACAAAATCTTCCAAGAAAAGGATTCTAGCGCCAAAATCCTTTAAAAAAACTGATATTTAGCGTCATTAGAGCAAAAATCTTGACTTGCGCAAAAAAAGTTAGCGACAAAAACATGATCACTTTATTACAAACGGTACGAACGAGGACATATCAAACACTTGTATACAGAATTGAAAAAAAGTATAAACTGTAAAACCCACTATAGGAGGGACGAATCTCCTTGGTGGGTTTTCATCGAAAAATCGCAGCAAAAAAACATCCGGCGCTTTACATAGACTCCTGTAGTAAATTTTCCGCTCTGACGTTTTCTACAACATGTTACAAAAGACGACAGTAAAAAAACAAGGAGAAAAAAGAAGCTCAGTGTAGACAGCAGGACGCTTTTACAATAGAAGTCTATGGGAGATATTTCCAGTCGTTTTTTCAGTGTTTTTAGAAAATGAAAAACACTGAAAAAATTTACTTTTTTTCTGTGCAGTGGAGACAGAGCCTAACACACCTAACAGTGTGACAGTGTTTACCTGTTGCTTCAGCCTCCTCCTCCATAGCACACAGGCATCTGTAGTACACTGCTGCTGGTGTGCACATAATGTAGACTTACAGGCTCCCCCCTGCACTGTGGACTCTCCCAGCTCAGGAACTTTCAACTGTCATCACAGTCATCGATCAAGCTGTCATGTGCCGACTTGGCCCGACTTCAGAGCTGTCTTAAAGGGCCAGCGCTTTTTTAAAAACTTAAATACAGGTGAAAAGCTTTGGTTTTCCTAATGAAGCATATGTGAGAAATGTTTGTACTTTAGTCTTCTGTTACTTCATGAGGTTTGTCTGAAGGTGATAGGTACTCTTTAAGGATAACCAAGTCAATGTTTTGGAGTGGCAGTCACCTAGACCTAATCTCAATCCTATTGGAAATATATGGACAAAGCTGAAAAGGCAGATGCGAGCAAGGCGACCTGCAAACATGACTCAGTTACACCAGTTCTGTCAGGTGGAATGGGCCAAAATTTCTACCAACTATTGTGGGAAGATTGTGGAAGTATATCCAAAACATTTGACCCAAGTCATACAGTTTAAGGGCAATGCTACCAAATACTAATGAAATGTATGGAAACTTTTGACTTTCCAGAAAATAATAAAAACACCTTAAAAAATTCTCTCTCTCATTATTCTGGCATTTGGCAAATATAAATAATTTTGGAGGGGGGAAAACCTCTTGAACTTACTACAGAGTTGATTTAGGAGGCTTGCTGTTAGTCTGTGTTTTAATGCACTGGATGAGAGATGTACAGTCATATGAAAAAGTTTGGGCACCCCTATTAATCTTAAACATTTCTTGTTCTAAATATTTGGGTGTTTGCAACAGCCATTTCAATTTGATATATCTAATAACTGATGGACACAGTAATATTTCCGGATGAAATGAGGTTTATTGTACTAACACAAAATGTGCAATATGCATTAAACCAAATTTTGACTGGTGCAAAAATTTGGGTACCCTTATCATTTTATTGATTTGAATACTCCTAACTACTTTTTACTGACTTTCTGAAGCACAACATTGGTTTTGTAACCTCACTGAGCTTTGAACTTCATAGCCAGGTGTATCCAATGATGAGAAAAGGTATTTAAGATGGCCAATTGCAAGTTGTTCTCCTATTTGAATCTCCTGTGAAGAGTGGCATCATGGGCTCCTCAAAACAACTCTCAAATGATCTGAAAACAAAGATTGTTCAACATAGTTGTTCAGGGAAGGATACAAAAAGTTGTCTCAGAGATTTAACCTGTCAGTTTCCACTGTGAGGAACATAGTAAGGAAATGGAAGACCACAGGGACAGTTCTTGTTAAGCCCAGAAGTGGCAGGCCAAGAAAAATATCAGAAAGGCAGAGAAGAAGAATGGTGAGAACAGTCAGGACAATCCACAGACCACCTCCAAGAGCGATGGTGTCACTGTGCATCGGTCAACAATACAGCACACTTTGCACAAGGAGAAGCTGTATGGGAAAGTGATGCGAAAGAAGCCGTTTCTGAAAGCACGCCACAAACAGAGTCGCCTGAGGTATGCAAAAGCACATTTGGACAAGCCAGCTTCATTTTGGAAGAAGGTCCTGATGGACTGATGAAACCAAGATTGAGTTGTTTGGTCACACAAAAAGGCGTTATTGCATGGCGTCCCAAAAACACAGCATTCCAAGAAAAACACTTGCTACCCACTGTAAAATTTGGTGGAGGTTCCATCATGCTTTGGGGCTGTGTGGCCATGCTGGCACCGGGAATCTTGTTAAAGTTGAGGGTCGCATGGATTCAACTCAGTATCAGCAGATTCTTCAGAATAATGTACAAGAATCAGTGATGAATTTGAAGTTACGCCGGGGATGGATATTTCAGCAAGACAATGATCCCAAACACAGCTCCAAATCTACTCGGCATTCATGCAGAGGAACAATTACAATGTTCTGGAATGGCCATCCCAGTCCCCAGACCTGAATATCATTGAACATTTGTGGGATACTTTGAAGCAGGCTGTCCACTGCTCGCGACCATCAAACTGAAACTGAACTTGAATTGTTTTGTAAAGAGGAATGGTCAAAAATACCTTCATCCAGGATCCAGGAACTGATTAAAAGCTACAGGAAGCGACTAGAGACTGTTATTTTTTGCAAAAGGAGGATCTACTGAATATTAATGTCACTTTTCTGTTGGGGTGCCCATACTTTTGCACCGGTCAAATTTTGGTTTAATGCATATTGCACATTTGTGTTCGTACAATAAACCTCATTTCAATCCGGAAATATTACTGTGTCCATCAGTTATTAGATATATCAAATTGAAATGGCTGTTGCAAACACCCAAATATTTAGAACTAAAAATGATTAAGATTAATAGGGGTGCCCAAACTTTTTCATATGACTGTATATACAGTGATCGGGAAAGGTAATAAACTGTCCTGGTCTTCTCAGTGAAGAGCCAGATATCACAGAGCTGGGTCTCCACTTGCGCAGCTGTACAATGGGTGTGCAGCTGTGATCGCTGCATTGACGATCCAGAAAGTTTTCATGATATTTTTGTACTTTTAATAAAATACAATTTTTGTTTTATGTTTTAAATTTGCAGCACCATTATCTGAAACCAATAACTTCTTTATTTTTACATTTATGGACCTGAATAGTGCATGTAGTGTAGTTTTTATTTGTACCATTGCAGTACTTCAGAATATCAGTTATATAGCTCTCCTACTAAACCCTGCCTATAGGACAGGGGTGCAAAACATACAGCCCCCAGCTATCAGGACAACATGCTTTGTCTCTGTCCTCGTACTTGAAAAAGCAAAATTCATCTTTTGAAAACTGCATTCAAATGATGGCACTGTATAGCTTGCGCTGTTACATTGGGCAGTGTATGGCTAGCACTTTTATGGTGGGCTCTGTACCATGGACACTATGTTTGGCATTGTTATGGTATGGCTGGCACTATAAGGCTGTATATGCTAGTTTAAAGGGGTTTTTAACACAAAGGCATTTCATGCTTGGTTTGTCCTGCTTCAGCTTTCAGTGTGCTCAAAGAGGGGGGTGTATTATTTTTGTGAACTGCATATCATGTGACCCAGCATACTTGACATCACCATGACTTTCCCAAAGTTTGCTCCCTCGACTCAAACAAAGGTCCGTTTATGTTAAGAATGGTGAGTAGCTTCAATGTATGTGAGTGGTTAGCACTTCTACCATTCAGCATAGGGGTCCTAGGTTCAAATCCCTACAAGAATTATTTTTCCTCAATACATATACCTTGGGTTAAACACTTGTTCAGCAGTGAGTTAGTAACTGTGATTACTAAGCATTGAAGGGACTGACAGTAGCTGCCTAAGAGGAGCGGTGACGTCTAAGCATGTACCGCTCAAACTGAGGAGCTCTCGTCACTGGTCGTATCCCCTAGAGACGAGCTATACACTATGGCCTACTAAAGTAGCACCTAAAACAAAAATGGTACAGAATTTTTAATGATGAATATTCTTATATAATAATTTCCAAGATTCACACATCAATTTTAATGTGCGGTAAAATACCTTTAAGCAGCCTAAATGAGCAATCCAGTAAAAGTTGTTTCTATATTATATCTGGATTTTTTCCTCAAAGTGGTATTTTTTCTGACACAATCATGGCAGATCCACAAGATCTACCATAAAGATGTCTGATAAGTTCCAGACTCCAGAGAGGAGGAGATCTGTTGGAGAGGAGGTTGTATATGGATGTCCTCTCTAGTTAGAGCTGTGAAGCAGCCACTTCTGTAACCCCAAATAAAAATAGGTGCCTCATATCCTCTGTCTGTAGTACCGATCAGCGGACCCCCCATCCTGATTTCTGGCAGTCCCTAAAGTGGAACTAATAGTTCTCAGCCATTTAAAATTGAAGTGTCATAAAGGTCTCAGATGGGGATACCCCTCTAGGATTTACTGTGGTCCCTGGGGGAGGTAAAATATGACAATGTGGCCTTTGGACTAAAAAATGTTGTGCACCCCTGCTATAGGACTACTAAGATGACAGTCATGATCGCCTTCATTAGGTCCCTGGCTACCATGACAACTGTGAGAAGGGGGCAACTGAGCCTGCTCCATAGACCCTTACCGCCATTATGATGTAAATAAATATTGAATTTGTGCCTTTCTATTATGTTATAGGTTCCTACAGGTGTTGAGGCTGGTTTTGATTTATGATCCCCAGTATATAATGCTGCAGGTGAAACACACCTAACTTGCAACTTAGGGGTCTCATCCACTGGAGCCCCACTGTCCACTTATTAACCGGTGAATCCTCCAAGAAAGTGCATGGGAGTCCAGAGTCGTCTCCTTTTTTCTGCTGGGATTGTATTTGTGGTACAAAAAAAAAATAGAGAGCAAGAAACTGCTTGCTGCTAATCTCCACTCACCTGCAATTTGTCCATCTCCTTATTTCTAGACATATCAGATGCACCCGGTGAGAAGTCAACATTCCCCCTTCCAGATAAACCAGATGAACTGAGCTCCGACCAGCCAGCCGGCTGCAGCAGATGTGGATTGTCCTGTAAGAAGACCCTCATCGCCTTCCTCATTGTCATCGCCCTTGTCAATATGAGCCTCTTACTCTATATACTGCATCTGTACAGTAAGTAGTCTGGACAGTGCTCCGAGTAATTGTAGCAGAGCTGCATTCATGGATCTGCTGGTTTTCTGTTAGCTCTCAGCTGCAGGACTTCACATCTTCTTCAGTGTGAAGTAGACTGGTGCATTATAGATGAAGTGAGGTCATGTGATGCAAATGAGGTCTGATCCACATCTATATTGGAGGTTCTGTTCAGAGCTTCCATCACAGAGTCACGAAAATGATGATAATCCCAACAGACTCCATTGTAGTCAACAGGGTTCATCTAGTGCCACTGGTGTCCCTTATAAAAGAGATCTGGTTCCATCTCCGCGATGACGCCTCCAAACGTAACTTCTGACCCAGATGGGAACCAGCACATCTCCAGCAATGCAACACAGCAGAGCTTCATGACAGAAGCTATGCTAAGCCTGGAGATGGACGGTATGACTGCAGCTCTGGATGTGAGTAGAAACATGTTGCTACTGAATTATTAACCTGCAATTTTTAACCGAAATTTCTATTTGTCATCTGCAGAGAATCAGGACAGTTTGATGCACAGACTTGCTGAAAAGTTTTACTCACGGATGGCTTCTCTGCATGAATCTCCAATTCAAGGAACATGAGTCAACCTACAGCTCCACACTATGCAGAGGCTCATGGAAGCTATGGACATAGGAACCAAGAGGTCTTCTGAGTGACCCTAACCTTCCTATCAATCTGACCTGTGATCGGAGAATCAAAATCTGCACATAATCCAATCCAAAATGATTTGAGCATTCAGCCAGTCCTCATCTGGGTACAATGCATCCCTATTCTCCTCCAGTGCGTTAAGGGTGCGTTAATCCATGGCATTTTTTGTCCAAGAAACGCTTCAAAAACAGTATTTTTAGGCTTCTTGTGTTTTTTCAGACAATTTTGTAGCTTTTTTTTCTTAAAAAAAAAAAAAAAAGTACCGTATATACTCGAGTATAAGCCTAGGCACCATCTTTTGCCACAAAAACCGGGAAAGCTTAATGGATCGAGTTTAATCCTAGGGTGGCATACGCAGCGGCTACTGGTGAATTTTAAAAATAAAAATAGATCCCAATAAAATTACATAGGCAGTTTAAAGTTCCCCATAGGCAGATATAGGCAGGTATAAGCAGTTTAATGTCCCCCATAGGCAGATATAGGGGAGCTATATGTCCCCATAGGCAGGTATAGGTCGTTAGGCAGAATAGGTCCAAAAGGGTATGGGTCTTTATAGGCAGGGTACAGGAAAAAGTCCCCTATAGGCTATAGGCGGTAAGGCCCCCCTAGGCAGGGTATAGGGGGTTGGGCCCTCTAGTAGGCTATAGGCGGGGTATAGGTCCCAAGCAGGATAGGTAGGCTATAGGCGGGAATAGGCCCCTCTAGGCAGGCATGGGCGGGGAAAGGGCCCCCTTAGGCGGGTATGGGCGGGGTATAGGTCCTGGCAGGCTATAGGCGGGGTTTTGGGTATTTGGCCCCTTAGGGAAAGGCTATAGGCAGGTAAGGTCCCTAGGCAGGTTAGGCCCCCTGGGGTAGGTTGGGGTCCTTAGGCAGGTATAGGTGGGGTAAAAGCAGGGTTAAATAGGTCCTTGGAGGCTTACCAGGATAGGCATGGTTTTAAAAAAAAAAACCCCCCACTTCCCCTGGCTCCCCCCTGCCCCTCTCCCCCCCCTCCCCCCCCGCCCGGGCCTCCCCCTCCCCCCTTTTCCTGGGCCTTTTCCGGGGCCCCTTTCCCCGCCGCTTCCGAAACTCCCATGCAGCTGGGGCCGCCCGGAGTCCACTGCGAGCACGGACCCGCTCTCTGCCCGCAGGGGGTATCCCTTCCCCTGTGTGCCTCCGGAGAGTCCTGAAAAGGGAAGGATCGGGGACAGCGCCGGGGCCCATCCAGCCCCGGACCTGTGGGTTACTGGGCCTTATTTAGGTTGGGGTCACAAAAATAACCCCGGGGGCCCGGGTAGGGAGGGAGTGATCCAAGATAAGCCATGGGGGGTTTTTAAATTTTTTTTTGCAAAAAACCCGGGCATTTAAGTTATAGGTTTTACGGGAAAATTTAAAAATTTTTTTATTTTTTTCGATTTTTTCCCTGCTAAAAAAAAAAAAAAAAAAAAAAAAAAAAAAAAAAAAAAAAAAAAAAAAAAAAAAGGAAATTTTTTTTTTTTGATAAAAAAACTCAAATAAAACCCAGTTTTTGGTTAAAAAAATTGTAAATTCCCTTGTTTGCTAAAATAAACATCCCCGAAAACAAGACCTAGCGCGTTTTAGGAGCAAAAATTAAAATTTTAAGTTCAGGTTTTTAAAAAAATTCCCCTTTTTCCCCCCCTCACTTTTTTCCGCCCCGGGAGGTTTTTTTTTCCCCTTCAAAGGGGAAAAAAAAAAACGGGGAAAAACGCGCTTTTGGGTTTAAAACCCCGGGGTGCCCCTTAAAGGGAGACTGGAAAGCAAAAAAAGGGGGGTTTTCCCCTTTATTTTCCCCCTTTTTAAAAGTGTGGGTTTTATTTTTTTAAAAATTTTGAAAAAACCAGGGGGGTTTTAAAAAAATTTTCCCCCGGAAATTTTTTTGCTTTTAAAGGAAAATTTCCCCAATTTTTTTCCCCCCCCTTCCGGGAAAAAGAAAAACAAAAATTTTTTTTTTAAAAAAAAACAATCAAAAACCAAAGTAAAAAGATAAACCAAAAGGTTTTATTTTTTTTAATCCGGGGAGTTGCAGTTTTTTTTTTTTAATCCCTTTTCCTCCCCAAAAAAGGGGCCCCCCCGAAAAACCCCCTAAATGCCATTGTTTTTTCCCCAAAAAGTAGGGGGTGATATGGTAAAGGGGGGGGGGAAAGGGGGGTTTAATCAAAATGGAAATTTGGGTTCCCGGGGGGTTTTACCCCAGAAAAAAGGGGGGGGAATTGGACCCTAAAAACAGGGGGGGGGAATTAAAAACAAAAAAAAAAAAGGGGGGGAAGGGGTGGGTAAAAAAAAAAAGGGGTTTTCCCCAAAAAAAAGGTAGGGGAAAGGAGGGGGTTTCAGGGGGGGGCAAAAAACCCGGGAAGGGGGGGGAATAACAATAAATATGTTAAGAAAAAGGGGGAAGGGGGGAAAAATTTAAAAACTAAAATTAAAAATTGGGAAACTTTTTTAAAAAAGGGGGGACCAAGGGAAAATGGGGTTTTTGGGGGGGTTGTTTAAAAGAGGGAAGTTTTGGGACAAACATTCCCCTATTTTTTAAAAAAAAAAGAGGTGGGGGTTTTGAAACCCCTTTTTTGTATGGAAGTAAAAATTAGAAAAATTTCTATATTCTGGGTCCTTGCCTTCCCAAAAATTTAAAATTTAAAAGGGTAAAAAGGGGTTTTAAACCCCCCAAATCAAAACTGGCAGCCCGGGGGGGGCCCAAAATTCCCGGGATTTGGGGGAACCCTGGACGCTTAAGGGGTTTTCCCCCGGGCTCCCTTTTATTTTCGTTCAGGGGCTCGGCACAGAGGGATTTAGGTCAGGAGGGAAAAGGGGAAGAGGCACAAGCACGACATTGCCTGGAGCGCACGCCCTGTGGGCAAACAGAAGATTAAAATGTGAGGTTATGGCTGAAACTATGCCTACACTGTCTTGAAAATCATACAACAATCGGTGAGCTACAACGGCAGGGGGACAGCAATGGGAATGATCGAGACAATCACCTACTGTATCCTAACTACATGTACGGATGGGATCTCTCTCTGAACATATTACATGTATGGATGGGATCTCTCTCTGAAGATACTACATGTACGGATGGGATCTCTTCTGCACCTATTACATGTAAGGGGCTCTCTAATATTTCATGTAGGATGGGATCTCTTTTATTTTTACATGTACGGATTAAAACTCTCTCTATATTACATTAGGATATCTCTCCTATATTAAATTTCGGATGAGATCTCACCCGACATTTACATGTACATAGATCTCTCTATTTACATGTACGGATGGATCTCTCTTTTATTTCATGTAGGATGGGTCTCTCTCTATTTTACATTAGGAGGGATCCCCCCCCTCATATTACATGTAGGGGGGGGATCCCCTCCCCAATATTACATTTGGGAAGAAGATCCCACTCACATATTACATGAAGGGAAGGATCTCCCCATATTACTTTTGGGGGGGAAACTCTCTCAAATTTTAACATGTACGGATGGGATCTCTCTCTATATTACATGTACGGATGGGATCTCTCTCTATATTACATGTACGGATGGGATCTCTCTCTATATTACATGTCGTTTTGGAATCCCCTGCCATATTAATTTTGGGATGGATTTTTCTATATTACAGTAGGGATGGGATCTTTCTCAATTTTTACATGGGGATGGATCTCTCCAATATTACTTTTTGGAGGGGAAAACCCTCCTCTGAAATATTACATGTAGGATGGGATCCCCTTTTTTCTTGCAACCTTTTTAATACATGAAAGGAAAGGGGGGATCTCTCCTATATTACTTTAAAACAAAAGGGAAAATCCCCAAATTTTTCTGTCCCCATATTAAAATTAGGGAGAGATCTCCCTTTTAAATTACATGTACGGAGGGGAAAATCTCTTTTAATTAACATGTAGTTTGGGATCTTTCTATATTAATTTTGGGGAGGGGATCTTTTCCTTTTTTTACATGAAACAATGGGTTTTCTCTCTCTATATTCATTAGGGATGGATCTCTCTTTTATTTTTACATATACGGATAATCTCACTCGGGTACAAAATTACATTTTAGGGATAGTTTCTCTCTAAAATTACATGTTTGGAGGGGAAACTCTCCTATAAAAACATTATGATGGGATCTCTCCCCTATATTACATGTAGGGTTTGGGGATCTCTCTTTATTACATGTATGGATGGGAGCTTTCTCTATATTACATGTACGGATAAAACCCCTCACTTTTGTAAAAAATTTATTTACTTTTGGTCCCCCGATGTTGGATCTCCCCAATATTACATGTACATATGGGATCTCTCTCTGCATTTATTACATGTATGGAAGTCATAGATATTTTACCCTATTTGGACTCACCCAAACCGTTTCCCACACCCCCCCATGCGTTTTCCAACTTTTTGGGCCCAAAATCACACATCCCCGACGTCACAGGGTCCCTGGGGGGAAAGCGGGGTAAGGGCCGGGATTTTGGGGGGTTTCTCACTGTCAAAATGTAATACGTCTCCCGGCCCCCCGGGGGGCCCCGGGAGCACGCGGAAATGCTACAAGCCTGTATTCCCCAGAGCTGTGAGAAATGGTCTCATATTATATCGGCCCCAGACAACAGCCTGCGCCTCAAGGGGGGAAACTTTGGGGGAGGGTTTTGGTGCTGGTTTTACACAGAGACAACAAACCCTACATGCTAAAAAGCCCGGAGTGGGGTTGTAATGAGTGGCCAAAAGAGGGAAAGGGTGTTGGGGCTTCTCCCTCCTGCAGGTCCACTTCTTTCTTTGGCTAAAAAAATTAAAAAAATTGTTGGGCTAAACTTTTTCCCCCACTACATCCACACCCGGGTTTTTAAAAAAGCAGGTCGGGGTTTTTGTTTAAGAATCCAACAGTAATTTTTTTCATCTTCCCAAAATTTTTGGAGGACCGGGTTCTGTCCCGCGGTTTGTGGATTTTTCCCGTCCCCCAAAAACCACTGAAGTGCACACCTTCGCAAAAAGACCAAGGCGGGGATTAAAAGGGATGTTCCAACTTCTCGGGAACCCCCGGCGGCTGAAAAACCCCTTCAAATTTTAGAAGACCCGCGTGGTTTTTTTTTAAAGTCTAAAGGGGGGCGGTTTTTTAAAGGTTTTTTGATTTGGGTTTTCCCAAAACCCCAAAACATCTGAAAACCGACCAATTTAAAACCCTTTCCGTGGGACAAGCCCCCCATCTTCCCCTTTGGATCACTTTTGGTTTTTTCCCTTTAAAACTGATAAATGGAGAAAGGAAAAAACCTGAATGGAAACTAAAATTTTTACTGAACCAAGCGTTTTTATGTCCCCGACCATGTGCGAAAGGGGAAGACAGCATGACCTGCTGACATGTTTTTTTGGGAATGGAAAAAAATAATTTTTAAATTACAAACGGAAATTTCCCAAGCATACCCATGATTTTCCTTTTTTAAATCGGGTTTACCCCCCCATTTGGGTAAATTTTTGGGAAAATGATGAAAATTTTTCGTTTACCCCCCAATTTTTTATGGATTAAAAAAGGCAAAAAAAAGCTTTCCCTTTAGTTATGAAGCCCCTCAAAAGCGGGGTCATAAAACAAGGGGCATTCCCGCACTTTCCCCGACAGTTCGGAAACCAAATTTCAAAGGGCCCCCCAAAAGGGGGGATATAATTCTCCCCCGGGGTGGGGGTGCGGGGATTTTAAAATGTAAGAACGGGGGTCCCCAGGAAATTTGGCTGAAAAGGGCGCCAGAAAATTTTGGCAGCCCCAAATTTAAACATTTCACCCCCTTTTTTTCCAGGCTACTCCCCCCATAACGGCAACCTCAAACTCCGGGCCCCCCAGCTGTTGAGAAACTACAGCTCCCATCAGCATTTAATAATCTATAAAAAAGTTGGGAATGATGGGATTGGAGTTTTTCCCCAAAGCTGGGGGGCTTTCAGTTTTTTAGGGTGCCTGTTCCATAACCTCAGATGTTGCTGTAGTTTTGGATATGGATTTAGCCCCATTGAAAGCAATCCACAGCCTGGCTACGTGTTTGGGAACCAGGGTCTGGTCACTTTTGCCGTTATCACATATGACACAGACGACATAAATCACTGGTACCAAAAAGCTGGAGTCCCGTTGTTTTGTAATTAGTAATACACACAGATGAGTCACATTATTATGACTACTCCTGAATTCATGTGTCCGGAGTTGGTTTGGTTGGTATATAAGGTGTGCAATAGGCTTCTGCACACACATCCCTGGCATGGGTAGAGGCAGGCTCGGACTGGGCCCCGGTGGGCCCCAACGAGCTACTGTGGGCCCCGGAGGCAGTGCCGTCGCTCCCCAGGGCCCATCCGCCCATCCGGTCACTGAACCCTCGGGGCCCTTTGCTTCCCGAAAAGATAGCCCAAGAGAACCGGCCGGTAGCTGGGGACTAATGATCACCGACTCCCGGGGCTCCGCGAGTGTCAGCTCGGAATGAGCGCGAGCGCCACTTAGGCTGTGCTTCCGCTGATTCCCTGGCAGGCCTAAGGCACTAGGCTTAAAATGGCCTGCCGAAATGGGCGCCGGCCCTACTGCTGGACATAGGCGCGCGGTTGACGTCCATCACCGCAAGACGCCCTATGCAGATGGCGACCAGTAACGGAGCCGGCGGCCAGCTCAGAGAAGCGGGAGCGACCAGGAGCCAGAGCCAGATAAGTGACTGTTGTTTTTTTTTTTTTGTTTTTTTTTAAACTACCTACAGGGGCCCCTGACTTACAAGGAGGCGGCCCTGGCTACTAGGGGACCTCTGGCTTAGCAAAGGGGAGGTCCTGGGCTAACAAGGGGGGCCGCGACTACATGGGGGGCCCTGGCTACCTACATGCGGGGACTGGCTACCTACATGGGGGAACCCTGGCCTACCTACATGGGGGGCCCTTCTCTGCACAAAGGCTACCTTACTACAAGGGGTACCCCTTTGGTGCCTGACAAGGGGGGCCCCTGGCTAGCCTATAGGGGGTCGCCTGAACTACAAGGGGTGCCTGGTGGCTACAAGGGGGCCTGGCTGGCTACAAGGGGGGCCCTGGACTACAAGGGGGGCCCTGGATACTAACTACATGGGGAGCCCTCTCTTCAAAGGCTACCCCATACTACAAGGGGACCCATGGTCTACCTACATGGGGCCCTGGCAAACCAATAATTATTCCCATACTACCAAAGTTTCCCATACAACCCTTTTTTTCCCTCCTTTGAACTACATGTGTTTCCCATGCCGCATCAATTATTTTCCCATTCACCCAACATTTATTTTTTCCCATTCAACCTGTCCCTTTTTCCCTTACAACAATTTTTTCCCTCACAACAAATGTTTACCCATCAACACCATACCTTTTATTCCACTTCACAACCAACACTTTTTCCCCCATTCACATTACATTTTTCCCTTTCACCCACAACATTTTTTCAATACAACTACACATTATCTAACTTTGTTATCCTCATACAACCTTCAACCACCACAACTTATTCCCCAACCAACCTTAAAACACCACCCTTCTCCCCCACACATCATTAAACTAACCACCCTTATCCCTACTAACCTTACACCAACTCCAAACAATATTTCTCCCACACATCCCTTGTACAAACAACGCTGTGTAATTATTTGTCCACCTCCTTAACATCTAACCACCTTCTTACCCCCAACACCATCCAATAAACTAAACCCAACAATTATACCCCAACGCATCCATAATACCGTGTGTACCTGGTGACCTGACCCATTCAATCGTCCTTACAAACGTTTGACCACACCGTGTTCACACTGTAGCTCATGTGTCCTAACCATTTTTTGCTGTGCCCTCTTTCCCACGCATGCCTTGCTGTCCAAAATGTTCGTCACCCCCGTACCTCTCGTATGCCCCACATACCATCCTATACATACCCATTTTTACCCCACACCCCACCCACATACTGTCCCATATAACACCAAACCACACATTTTCCATGCGTCACAGTCAGTGTTGCGCGTTGTCAATTGTATGTAACGTCGTCTGTGTGTTGCCATGTTGAATTAAAGTCCGTGCCTCAGTTGTGTCCCTGCCACCTGCGTTTCATTCCACCGTTGCCTCTACATCTAACCCTCTGCGTTTTTGTAATCACTGGTCACCCAAACCAACTTTACCAATCTACCAATAAGTGTGTCTTTTCTTCCACTACTCTGCCCACCCCCCACCCCCCAAAATCGCCAATAAAATTCAATAACTCCTCGCTGCACCACCTCATTTACTGTGTGTGTGTCTGTTTATTATTTTCCTGTGTGTGAATGTCTCTAGTGTTCACATCTTGTCCCCTAATCTTGTTCCTCACACCTTGTGTGTGTGATGTGTTGTTGTTACGTGTGTACATTGCCTTGGTCATCTATTCTTTTATTATGTGTCTCTGTGTGTCCAGTACCTGTCCATTCTTTGCCTCTTATTTCTTTTTTCTATATTCTGTTGCATTCCCCGTTCTCTCCCATTGTCCGACCTCGTGTTGTGCCCATAAGTGCTCCTTTCTGTGTGTGTCTGTTATACATGTGTCTTGTGTTCATGTCTTCTAGTGTTTGTCCCATGCATGTGTTTTGTGTAATGTAATGTGTGTACTACAATAACGTGTGATGGAGTTGTGTCTGTATGTCTCATTTTGTTTTTCATTTCCCTGGTTGTATGATTTGTTCACATACACATCTCATGTTCTGTATAAGTATGTTAACACCCATGTACTCCATTTATACATCGTCCCACACTATATGATCAGACTCCTCATCATACCTACAAAATGCCGTGTGTGATGTCCCTACAATTGTACCACTGTGTCCTTGAACATGTGTCGAATGTACAGCGTGTGCCTGTAACGTCCTAACTGCAAAACATATGTATCCACAAACACAAACTCAGTCAATGTAGTACCACGTCCGCCTAACTCACCCCATCACAACAGTCAGTCACATACAAAAGTGCCTCCGTAAGTATGTGTGTAAGTGTTGAGATCTATTTTTCATGAATCACCTGTGTTCAATCCTGATGTACTTGTGATTATGCTACCCCATCCCCACAAGTGTCCTTTAGCATCCATAATACACTAAATCAAATTAACCACTCTTACGTGATAGTGCCTTGTGTGAACGTAATGTCGCTGACGACACTACAAATGTTTCATATGTGTGTCACAACACTCACACTCTCCCATACCAACATAAATTCCCCCATTATACCCTGTGTGACATCATGTCCCTTATTGTCTGCCCAGTGTACTTATCCTATGTATCTTCGTTCATACACACCCTTAAAATAACTTCATTCCTTCCCACTCCTACAATTGTTGACTCCATATCCCCCAGTTCTGATCATCAATGGCTTTCTATGTGTGCACGTTCACAATGTGTGTCTGAGCTCACTGTATTTTATATCTGTTAGGTGTAAACACCCATACGAGGTGCTCGCCGATGTTAGCTATCAGAGAATCCACCTAAATCCCACTCCCCTTCCGCTCGTTGCACCAACTCATAACATGACCTGTCTGACGGCTGCCACCCTGCTCTCAGATCCACCACCCAGATCCCTTCCCCATTTGCTCCAATGTCTACTATAACAGGACTTGATAGCCCCATTCAAACCTACCTTCCCTAATCAATTCCCCATCCCCTACTACCAACACCACCACCTCCCATCCATTTAATTTTACGCAACACACAACAACAAAAACAATCCACCATATCATGATCAACACCCACTCCATTCCCACCTCCCTCCACTTACAGCCCCAACCCCTCCCCCCCCTCCCCACAAATACCCAACCCCCCCCCACCTCCCCCCAACACCAACCACACACACATACGTGTACCAATATCTCCACACCCGTGCCGTGTGCCTGTGTGACCCCGTACTGACCATAGTCACAACATAAACCCAACCTACAACACCACATACATAACACATCCACAACCAACCCACTCTCATCTCCCCCCCCACCCACCACCCATAACCCCATCCAATAAATACATACCCTCCAAACTATATATACCACCACAACAACAAACCCCTACCACTATAACACACAAAACAACCACATACTGTACCCACATTTCACTCCCCCACCCCCACCCCCACCCCCCCCCCTACATCCCCCCACTAACCCCCCCCAATCCTAATACAACACCTTCACCCCTCACTACCTATCACACCCCCAACCACCCCCATTTATCCAATACATCCCACCCTACACCACCCCATCCCCCTCCAACAACCCAATACCCCCCCCCACCTCATCCATTATCAAGTATTTTTCCATCCCACTCTATTTGTGTTTATCATGATTAAATATCACCCCACTACATCTATAACTAACCCAATCAGTGAATATTCCCCTCGCTCTAATCCCCACCACATGTCTTCTGTCTTTCTTCATTCACCCCAACCTCCTGCCTCCCCTATGTTTTTGCATTTATAAATAATTATCTATCCAATTCCCTTTCCGTACCTTACCTAGTCTACCCTCCATAAATTTCTTCCCCCAAATCATCCTTAATAAATTACCATCTCTGACAATTGATTCCTCAACCCTCCTTCGTTAACTTGTCTACTATCCCCCGGAGACTTTGTATTTTTCTGTGATAAAAGACATGATTGCGAACATGTGCACTCACCAATTTTGCTCGCCCATACATTTTATAGACTGCCAGTTCACACGAAGGCTTCAGTATCTGACACCTCCTGCAGAGGGTCGCTTCGTCAGATCCTATGTCACCTGGATTTAATGCTTTCCTAAACCATACGTTGGAGTTGGCAAGACTTTGAAAGATTTATTGTCACTCTTTAACAAGTTTCACCTGTGCAGTACGCGGGTTTCGCAATTTTCGCAGTATTTCTGGATTCATAATCTAAAGTTTACTAGGCTGGGGTCCCAATTATTGCTTGTGGCCAATACTTAAGCATGGAGAACCGCTGATGTCTGCACGTGCACCTATTATAGAAATTAGTGGATGCCACCGTACTGTAATGTAATAGACGTTGAGAAATCGAACTACTCATAACTCAATATAACCGGTATGAAAAGCATGAAGATTCTATGAGCAGGATGTAAGGTATTAATGGGGGGTAGGTGCGGGGGGGGAGGGTAATCTAATGATTTCGTGTTTTTATGAATAGTTGTGTATAGAGTGTGTAGAGTTAGATATAATAAAAGTTATGTTTTAGTGTTTAATAGATAGAGAATTGATAGAGGTTTTTATGTTAGCCTATGGCAAATAGTAAATAAGTGATGACAAAAGTCTCAATCTTAGTTCTCTGCGGAGTTCCCAATTTTTTTGGAGATTGTATGTGACCTCTATGTGGTTCTATCATAGGTAGGTAGTGTAGGTTATACCTGAGTGGTGTCTGACCTCTGTGTGGTCTTATATGGTGGTGTTGTAGGTTAAACCTGAGTGGTGTTCTGATCCGCTATGTAGTCTCTATGAGATGGCAGTGTTGTTGGTTATACCTGAGCTGGTGTCAGTGTGCCTCTAGTGGTCTCTAGTTTGGTGGTTGTTTGTAGGTTATACCTGAGCTGGTGATTCTGACCTCTATGTGGATCTCTATTGGTGGTGTTTGTAGGTTATACCTGAGCTTGTGTGTGACTGATGTCTCTAATATTGGTGGGTGTTGGTAGGTTATACCTGAGCTGGTGTCTCGGTACCCTCTACTGTAGGTCTCTCTATATGGTGGTGTTGTTAGGTCTATATCGGCGCATGTGTATATAGTGGCAGCGTACATGTGTCATGATTGAAAAAGTGAAGTGACACCTGACCATGTGATAGGGAGTCTACAACTTTCTTTCTTGCCTGAGGTTGATTTATTTTTGTGAAAATAGGTGGCGAGGTGCGTGACCAAGGAAAACATGGAGGGGGTTATTGTTGTGTGTGGGTGGAGGTGGATATTGTATGTGGGATGGTTAGGGGTGGATATTGTATGTGGGTGGTTGGGGGATATGGATGGTAGTACCTTAGCCCTGTGTCTATGATATGTTAGGACAGACTAATTGTGTGTGATACATTGTACTACACAATACGGTTCTGTTTGTGGTACTCTGTATTATGTGGTGTGTAAAATGGCGCGCGAGTTTTGTCCGAGAGGCCGGTATATTGTTCTTGGTACAGTAGGGTGGGCCCCAGATATCCCTCCAGTCGGGACACTGGAGATGGGGGCAATTTATCAGAGTTCCAAAAAAGGAGGATTATTGGCTCTTGGGACCAGGTTGGCAATATTTCTGAAACTGCAGCTTGTAAACTGTGCTGCTGTGGGGAAAATGTGTTGTGAATGGACAAATGGCGCCATTGTGAATATGTGATGTGGAAACTACAGAACTCTAGGTACCATTGATGTGATAGGGGAACATCGGCTATGTAGGTGCACATGGGTGGACCGACACTGGAGCAGTTCACTCCAAAATGAAGCAGGGGGCTACGAGACATGTCTAAAGCAACGTTATTACCTGTACGGATGGGATTGTTCCCTGCACATATTACATGTATGGAGGGGATCTCTCTGCAGTGAATCCTACTGCCTAAGGAGCTCTGGCTGGTCACTGCACCTCTGCTAGCGAAGTTGCATTAGCAGAAAAGTCTTCATGTGTTCACAAGTAGGTGTATTGGCGAAGTTGTGGTACTCCGCTGATTGGCAAAGGATTTCCTTCTCATGTGGATTTCATGTTTTCTGCTTCATCGAAGAAAACCAGATGGACATTGACGTGTGTCAGGCAGAAACTATCAGAGATCAAGACCACCTGCACCATTGCTGGAAGTGAACACTGAGCTGGGGATGGCAGGAGTTTCAGAGTTATAGGCTGGAAATGTTTTCATAGCATTCTCTGGGGCCACCCATCCATCTGGAAGACACTCTTAACCAATTTTTACATGAATCCATCCTTGCACATGTGGACACCCATAAATGCTGATTGTCTTCCTGGGGCAGATGGGATCTTTCAGTGGACATGCGGACATGTTACATGGCTAGAAATGTTAGCTTTTGGTTAAAAGAGCATGACCAAGAGTTCCAAGTACTAGAAGTACTTCCCTGACCCCTAATTCCTCAGAACCCAATTGAGCATCTCTGGGACTACCTTAATCATCATGGTCGCTCATATGGTCCTCTCCCATGACACCTTCCAGCAGATGTGGGATGCAGTCAGCATGGCTCCAGATACTGAAGACAATCTAAGGCTATGTTCACACGGCTAATTGCAGAGCGTACAGTACACCCCGCAATTACACCGGATGTTCGGAAGGTCGCGCATATCGGCGTGTACTCCCACAGCACGGGGGGCCGTCAGTTTGCCGGCCCCATAGACTGTCATTGCTTGCGGCGCGTAAGCGTCATGAATAAGTGGACATGTCATATGTATTTCCCGTGCCTAGTGTCTGACGATCGTACTGTACTATGCGGGGAGAGGAGGTAGTAATCCATAGTTTCTCTTTGTAAGAACTGTGGTGTTACGTAATGATTTGTTAGGGGCTCATTTCGCTCGTATTAGAGGCCAGTACGCTCTCAATACGTGGCGAAATGCATCCAAGTAATAGAAGTCCATTACCGTTCGTGAACATAGCCTAAGTAGGACTCTTTATTGAGTCTGATCCCAGCCATCTAGTGATGTATCGGAGATTGCAGATGACAAGTAATTTGATGGATATTTGATGGTCATTATTAATGTGACTCGAGCTTTGCATGTAGTGTTTTTTGAGAATGATGGAATTTGTAATTTGACAGTTAGAGTGAGTAGCAAATACTACATTGTAAGAACTAGGAGCGAGCTTGTCTTGAAAGCGAGTGTAGGACACAGATTTCATGATAACATGTATGAGGCTTAATGCGGGGTGTACATCCTCCAATTTGTCTATCCGTGTTTTGTTCACTTTTTCGTGTTTTGAGATCCTTGACGCAGAGTTCATTGTCATTTATGCACTAGGCCTAGTCAATGACGCGAATCTGTGTTCTGGCTGCTAATACATTTTCCTTGCTTAATAAGTTTGCTGAAGTAAAAGCATCTAGCACATATTTCTTTTACGGCACCGGTTTGTGTTATAAAAAAAAAAAGAAAAGTCAAATAAAAAAAGAAACCTGCTACATGTTGTCATCCATGGAACACGCGAAAAAAATGTGTCATAATAAAATTTAGTTCATTTGACATATTTCAATATTATTGCCCCTCTTTTTTCCCTCCCCAGGCAGTGTGTACGGCAGCACACTAAGGGCTCATTCACAGGCCCCGCAATTATGCTGGCTGCCGTGCGGGGCGCGGGGCCGGCTGCTCGCCAGCCCCATAGACATATTTATTCACGGTGTGTACACGCCCGTAAATAATGTGCAGTGTTCATTTTCTCCCCTAGGGCGTATGTTCGTATCCGAGCGTGGGATGAAGAGACGGAATCCATAGTTTTCTCTTGAGAACTGTGGATTACCATACATGACTGGGACTGAGATTTCCAGCCGTTACTGCAGCGTCAAAATGCGGCGCGCAGTAGGCGAAATCTAGTCCCAGAAATAAGCCGTGTCGTATGAACGCCCCTTTAGGTATTTTTACAGACTGCAGAGGACAAAAGGGGACCTGAAAACGCTAATACTAAAAATCGTTCTGATTAAAAAACTGAGTTTTCAGTCCACTGCCGGTCAAAAGCAGCTGAAAAAAAACCGGCCGTTTTTTGCTTTTCTTCAAGCCTGTTTTTAATGTTTGCATAAATTAAGCCATTGGATGTAACTCCACCCTACAAAAGCTTATGTAAAGCACATTACTGCATTTGTATGTAATCTTCTAGTCGTTTTATGGATTTTGACACTAATAAAGTTCTTGCTTTTGTTGCAAAAAAAATAAAAAATTTATGGATTTTGACCCTAAAATTAATTTTTTTCAAAATTTGCCGCTAATAAAGTGATCTCGCTTTTGTTGCTAAAAATAAGTTTTTTTGGTCGCCGAAATACATTTTTTTTTTGTTACGTATTTTAGCGATAAAATCCATGGATTTATGGATTTTGGCACTACTAATGGTTTTCTCACTTTTGCTGACTTGAAAAATCTGGCTTTTTACTGATTTTTGGCGCTATTAAATTTATTATCGTCAAATAATCTCGTTAAAACAAAGAAAAAAAAAGGATTTTGTTATAGTAGCGACCAAAAACGAGATCACTTTATGTAATGCATAAAATTTCCAAGAAAAGGATTATAGCGCCACAATCCATAAAATGTTTTTAGTTTTAGCAACACATACGAGGAACCTTTATTAGCGAAAAAAATCTTGAATTTCGAAATAAACCATTATGCAAACTGAGAGAGCGATGATCAATTTATAAGCGCACGAACGACGGACACATCAGACACTTGTATGCGAGAATTGATAAAAAGTATATGTGAACTGTTAGTTAAAAAACACCCATATAGGTGGGATCTTTAATCTATTGGGTGGGTTTTTCATTGAAAAATCGCAGCAAAAAACGGTCCAGGATTTACATTGAATGGCATGTAGTAAATTTTCTGCCCTGCTTTTGGCAAATTTTTTTTTTTTGTAAACATCGTTGCAAAAGGGACGTTCCAGTAAAAAAAAAAAAAAAAAAAAAAATAGAGAGGACGAGCAGGAACGTTTTTACTACAGAAGTCTTGTAATGGGGAGCTGTTTTCAGTCGTTTTTTTGAGTAAACTAAAAATGCTGTGAAAAAAAAAAAAACATGACGTTTTTTCTGTGCAGTTGGAGGACATATAGCCTAAGGTTAACATGAATTAATTTTTGGGTGCATGGACGGGCTTATTTGTTTTTATCTTTTTTTTGAGAACGAAGATAGCGTAGAATGCACCTGAATCTATGAACCTGTTTCTAAAGCAGGAAATAGGATTTGTAGCAGCTTTCTGTCCTACATAAAGCGGACAAGTTTCAAGCTCAGGTGAAACACTTTTAAAGTTGTCTACCTGTTCAGCAGTAGTAATGCACCTGTGGATTTAGTCAAATTCTCTAAAACAGTCAGGAAATGTGTAGAATCGTAGGTGGTGGTGGACCACGCTACACCCCACAGCCCGTTAAGTGCAAAACCGCGATTAACAGACAGAGAGACCGCAGGCGACTTTGATAATAGATAGCTGAGAGTAAAAATCTAAGACGAAACACGGCTATTTTCTTGCATTGAAAAGATGCGGAGATTTATTTGCGGAGCCCCGGTACAGTTATGATGGGTCGCCTAGGACTTATAAGAGCATCTAACTTGTTACGGTCAAAATTCTTAAGGAGTGCAATAACTGAAAAACGAAAGAGCGAATGTCGGAAGAAAATGTAGAAATGGTGTAAATATCACTATTGCAACAGATATAAGACAATTACCAATTAATGGCTGTAGGGCTCACGGTTGCTCTGCAGACATCGGTCAGTTCGGAAGTACGCGTTCTGGTACTGTGAAATGGACACAGATGTGAAGTAGAAGACAGTATATTAGAGGGCCCTAAGGACGTACAAGACTGGAGGGAGACCCAATGCCTGTAACAGAGAATCGGAGTGAAAAAGGGATTTTTTATTTTTTTTCCTTTGGTCAATCTGCAGGCTTACTACTTTCTTTTTAAGGAAGCAGAAAATCAGTACAGTAATATGTTTCTGAAGCACCAAACATGGAAGTGTCCTCCTTGTTGAGGGGTCTTCTTGGGGTCAGACTGGTGTATTTCGTTGGCTGTTTGGCGCCCCGCAAAAAAGTAGTCTCAGCGCAGAAATGACCCTTTGCGCCGATAGGGTGTGTCACCCGCTTGGGGTTATCGATACAGTCATGTGCTCCCTAGTTTTCATATCATCTGGTTCATACAATTAATTTAGAATCTCTTAGTGATGAGAATGTCTGTGACAGTATTGCGTACGAGGGTTAGGTAGACATATGCGAATGTTTTGCATAGGAATTGAAGAGATACATTCCATTTAGGAAGAAAAAGCTTTTTCCAGCACTCGTGCTCCAGAGATAAAAGAGTAGTGAAAAAAAATGCATCTTTATTAGCGTGAAAATTAAATAACAATTATAAAAAAATACAATAGCTGCAAATTTGTCAACGCGTTTCGATGTTGATAGCTGGGCGCTTAATCGTAACAAGTTACGACAAACAACATGTTTCGATTAAGAGCTCCAATGCGTATCGGCTTGAAAAGCGCTAAGGATTTGCAAGCGATGTATTTTTAAATTGTTTTTAATTTTCCCTAATAAAGTGGCTTTTTCTATCTAATCTTTATCTGGAGCACGAGTGCTGGAGAAAGCTTTTTCTTCATACATGTTTACATTTGGGACGTCTACAGCCGGATGTCCGTTTCCGAGCACCGTGTGTGGAAGGATTGTTTGCGAGCCTCCAATTGCCTGAGATCCCTGGTGAGCGTTTATCAACTTTTTTCTCTTGTATTTGTACATTCCATTTAGACTCGCAACCATAAAGTGGCGATACCCATGGTAAAACTTATGAAAAGCTACCCATTCACCAAAAACTTTGCCAAATGTACCTTTGCTTTAATAAAGTTAATTTAAACAACTATTTACTTTTTTATAGCGGTTTGACCTGCATTTTCCATATACATAAGATCCCAATAACCTGCATAGAAATAGTTACTTTATAAAATTCTAAGGGTGCCCACTAAGCAGAATTTTATGCAGCTAGTACTGAACTCAGTGGAAGCTGTATAAATGTAGTGGACTCTGCTTTTGGAGCGAGGGCCTGGTCTCCCTCGGCAGGCGGCGCTGGGGGGCACCGCCACAGGGCCCCAGCGCGGGGACCAGGGGGCCCCCAGTCTCAGGAGAGGCGCCTCCAGCACGCGAGGGCGTCATTAACAAACCCATCAAGCGCCCAGAAGGACGGTAAAGGGGGAAGGAGAGGGAAGAAAACCAAGTGATAGACAAAAAGAGGGGGGGGGGGATCACGAAACGGGGGCGAGACCAGGGTGGGGTGAGGATGAAGAAAACGACAGACAGGGCCAAGGGGAAGGAATGGGACGCACAAAGGAACGGGGAGCGGAACACAGAAAAAACCAGGCCCTATTCTCGGGCAAGATAATCAGGAAAAGGTAAAGCCCGCGCGGGCGGCGCCGGGAACACACCAGAAAGGAGAAACTCCAGGGGTAGCAAGATCAAAAAAAAGAGAAGAACCCAATAATTAATAGAAGGAAGTGGGGGATCATGTAAGACAGATTAGTGCTGCTTCATGCTGCTCAGCTGTACTCACCACTGTGCGATGATCCACTAGTGATCACGGAGAAACACTTACTATTTCTGTACAAGTTCTCAACAGATTCTCGTTGATCATGCTGATAACATAACCTAGGTACTTTTTTAAACAAAATTCAGTCGTAGCTCATTTCGCGTGAATTTTAGGGAATTGGCCCGTGACAGTAGAAAGTTAGTCCATTGTTGTTGGCCTGCATTTGGGCACCTTCCTCCGTGAACAGTCTGTGCTCCTACTCCCCAACCAGAGATAGAAGACAGAGATCACCTGAAGGAAGTGAGTGGGCCTTGTAGTAGAATTTCTCCATCTTAGTGCTTGTCCAGTGGGTAGAGAGCCGCGTACCTTGGTGGGAGGAGTTTAGCTATGATGGGCTCTAAAGGTGTGAGGAAGAATGTAAGTGGAGTTGGGTTTCGGCGGAAATTGGTGATCAATCCGTACACCTGGTCGTTTCCAGTATAATATGGCGGGCTTGATCTGCATAACAAGGCATAGAGCTAGTCACGCAGTTGAGACGTACATCCCGCAGTGGATGTGTAGAGACGAGTTTGAACGGCAAGCGGTCCTGTGATAGAAAAAGAAACACAAGACCGCATGATCACATTAGATCTCAAACTCGAAGATATTTCTTCTACAGTACAAAGATTGGAGAGACAGAGACTAAACACACTGGACCACAGATAGGGCTTAAAGGGGTTGATTCTCTAGAATTACAGATTAGCTTATCAACGTTTGAAAAGGACATGTAATTGATGACTTTATCTAAATACATGGGCAAATGGATTTTACTTTCGTCATGAGATATTTTAGTTGTTCTGCTCGCCGCACACAGGGTTCTGATGGGAGTATACTTAGCCTGACCCGTAAGCGTCTATTGTCTGTGAGTTAGGTGAGAGAGCTGATCGAGAAGGGAGTAACATCACCATGGATACGGAAGCAAAGACTAATTCTCTGTAGAACAGATTACAGATACGCAGTTTGATCTAGTCTCACGAGCACATGGTTTTTGTGTGAGAAAGAATAACATTCTGTAAGGTGTAGAGGTGTAAGGTTCAACTAGTTCTTCTAATCAACTGCTATAGGAATCACACAGCCTGAGGAGACCGATTGATTGTAAAAAAACTGCTTGGGGGGGGTGGGGTGAGAAGAAATCCCTTTAAGGAGTGTAACTCGAGCCCATAGTTGGAAAATACAAACCCCTACCCATGCTATTAACAGTTAACAAGCCTATCAATTGCTGGGAGTATACTATTGCTGGAGTGTGTCAAGACGTTTTTAATGGGTTCGAGTTAGTTCCCCATAAGACGACCCCAGCAGCTCCCAGAGCTGCACTTTGCCCAATTGTCTGGATCACATCTAGGTCTGCATAAAAACAAGAGCATTGAAACCAAAATAATAACAATGCAAAAGTATTCTATCAAGCAAATTCTGTATATCACTTATTTTTATGTATCACAGATTCATGTAACTATTCAGGTCATTCGGTGTCTCCTCATGATAGTTATCGCTTTATGGCGCTCTTATATTGGCAAGGAGCTAAGAAGGCTGGCCGATCATCCTGTCGTTCTAGGTTAAGAATGAGGAATGGCCAGAGAACATTATTAAGAAGGACTATATTGAAGACGCCAAGAAAACTCATTAGAGAAAGAGGATTCAGGAAGCAACAACTATACCATCATCAATGATGAACTTATTTCATTGCAGGGTACATAGGAGAAGGACTATGTGACATGAAAAACAAGGATGGCCAGCTCACCTTTCCATACTGGGACAGGCTGCACAGAAAGCGCTCTATGAAGTCCAATCCAACTTGAAATAGAAGATACCAGCAACTCCAATGAAAATATAAAATGCTTCCTTTATATAGACAAAGTGCATGGTAAAAACATGTAATATCATATGCACATGGTAAAAGTGCTGACGCGTTTCAGGATTTTGCATCTAACACCTATGAGTCATAGCTAATGACTAAGTCGATACATAAACCTGAACGCCCTTCAGCACTTTTCCACCATTTGTGAGAATGATGCCAGAGTTTGTGCCCGTTTTTATTTTTTTTGTTTAAATAAGATGAGCATTTATATTGGAGCTGCTGGGAGTGAGTGCTAGTCTGAGTTGTAATATGAAAGCTGGGATGGGAGAGATCTCAAGAGTAGTGATTGATCTCCCGAGACAGGAACCGTGTGTAGGGAACTGATAGAAAAATAGATGACTCAGAAATATTCTGACTACATAAGAAGGTTGAAAGAAAGGGGAAGATCTCTCCTTAAAGAGAGAGACAGACCGATTGTGAACGGCTTGTAGAGTTTTTGTTTTGCCTTTCGCCATTCTACTAGCATCTGCGTATCACAACGGCTTATGGGAAAGGGGCTGAAGAAGACCCACAGCGCCCTCCTGTTGGTTGTAACAAATCCTCCAATTTGCTTTTTGAACACTACCGAGTCTTGAGAAAGCAAAAAAGGATATTTTAGCCAAGCCAGTATCTCTCATCTGCAGAGATAGAACGCTGTTTCGATTTTTGTCCCTCTTCAGTGCAGAGTAGAGAAGATAGGGGCTGGCGTGTGGGAGGCATCGGGTAGCTCAGGAAGGGAAGGTCTCTCTTAAGGAGAGCACCGATTCGAAGGCTTGTAGAGTTTTTGTCTTGCCTTTTCCCCCTTACTTAGCATCTGCATATCACAAGGCATTATAAGAGGATGAGTCAGGCCTGGGAATAACAGAAAATTTCTTATTTTAAGGCAATATACTTTTTAATGTGTACATGTTGTTTTTATATATATTATATATTTATATATATATTATATATATATTATATATATTATATATATATTATATATATATTATATTCATCCATCTGTACCTTTATATGTTTGAAAACCTCAGTTGGCAAAAAGAATGTCTGCAGAACTGAAAAAAGATAGGAGGATGCAGCTGCAGCTTCCCCTCTGTGTCTGTGAGACTGCATCCTGTCAGAGAGGAGGGGCTGAAGAACCAGGGAGATATCCGATTGGCTCGGTTTTGTTAAGCACAACTCTGACATCACACCAAGAAAAGCCCAACCTCTCAGCAGGTATGAAAGCAGAAGTCATGCAGCCACTCTCTTTCTCTGTGCATAGAGTATAGGTTGTGGGATGTCAATACCTGCTCCAGGAAATCCATGCTGTAAGTATAGACGATTCTGGCATAGGGCAGGACCGGGATCTCCCCCTCTGACCGCTCACTGGACACTCTAAGAGCTTCTTCCACCCTGTACCTCACATATCGGCCGACATGTTGTGAATTTCTCAGCAACTCCTCCAGGTAGATATCAGGATACAGAGAACGACTGGACTTCCACATCCATTGCAGCTGGTTGTTCCTCCCCAACATCAACTCGGGCACTCTCCCGTGTAATTCTGACTTGAGTTTTTGTGCCATAATTGTAACAGGAAGGGGAAAAACCCTAAAAGCCCAAAATCCGCCAGCTCTAAATTTACCCCAATTCAAGGTGCTCTCCATGAACATTTAGCAGCATCCTCAAAATTTTCCCCTTTGGCTACTCTTATCACCTCTTTTTCAGACCAATCCGGATGTCTTTGCCTCACCAGGTCCTCGGAACGCTCTCTGTAGATTGACTTGCTATCCCAGTCGCGATCCCACAGAGGCCTCCAGTCTTCCCAGTCCACAACCACCACACCATTGAAGTCTGGAGATACAATTGTGTTATTCAGGTCCAGAAATGCTTTCTTGAGATGTTCTGTGAGGCTAGCATTTTGGGTGTGTGCCGCCATTGATGGCGTTGCCATCACTGTCATAGTAAGGATAGAGGCCTAGTTGAGAACTGTTGGGAAAATCACCATCTCACTGCCCACAAATGACTGGTTCTCATTAACAATAATGTCAAAGGGGTCCAGATCCAGATCCACACCATACTTGTCCCAACATCGGGAAGTGGGAGCATTCCAGACTGTGATGAATGGCCTTCCAGGAAGGAGAGATCCTGGACCAGCAACAGTGAAAACCAGAAGTGTAAGCAGCGTAAACACCAGGAGCAGAGAACTACTCATCACTAGTCTAAACAGAAGAGAAAACGTAACAGTGAGCTGTCAGTTACAAGTAAAACAAAATAACTGTAGATGTGTTACAATTACCCCTGTCCAAATCAGGTTATTTTTCTATAAGTTGTATACAGTGGGAGAGCCCCTGACGTGTAAAAGAAAACAATTGTACCCCGTACATATCCACAGTGTACCCCCAGGATATCACATTGTATAGGTTTACAATGGATAGGGCCACATGTATAAAGGGCATATTCAATGCAATATATGTTTTTATACTGCCTACTATTTTGGGGAATAGCTTAGTTACTTGGGGCTATTCTAACTTTGGGTTTTTTTGTGGGTTTTCTGAAATAAACTATCCCCCCTGAAGGAAAATACACCAAAGGTTAAAAATCACAAATCTAAGCAAACCCTTTTGGGGTGCATCCACACTAGTGTGCAAATTCTGGGGCCCGATTCTAAGGGCCCCGTTTTACCCGAAGGTTTTGGCCCCGGGTTTCGCCCCCGGCTTTTTCGCCGCGGTTCCCGCCCCGGGCCCGAAAACCATGTGACCTGCCGAAAAATCGCGTTTTTCCCGGCCCGGGGGTTTGGGTGCGCGGGCCCCGGGGGGGGTGGCCTGGGGGGGGAGGAGGTGGTTTTTGGGGGGCGGCTTGCGGCCGGGGTTTGCCCCCATGCAAAATTTAAAAGGGGGGGAAAAAATGCGGCCCTGAAACTGGTCCCAAGCCCCGGCCCCCACCCGCGGCCCACTACCCCTGGCAGAACCCGGGGGGGGGCCGCCCCCCCCAGTGAACTCCCCGTCAGGAATTGGGGGCCCGGAGAGTTCTTCCCACGCTCCGGGGGGGGCGGGGCCCCCCCCAAACCCCCGGAAATGTGGAATATTAACGGGTTTTCCCCCGGAAACCATGGGTTAAAAAAAACCAGGCGCGTTTTGGCTGCGGGTTTTGGCCGGGGAAAAAACCCCCGTCGGAACCCCCCGGGCCCTAACCCCGGCCAAATCCGTTCCCTGGGGAAAAAGGGCCCAAAAAAAAGAATCCAAAACCCATATTTTTTGGGATTTTTTTCTGTGCTTTTGGGGGACGGATGGTTTTTGGTTCGCTGGTCCCCCTCAAACCCGACAGTTCTTCCCGAAAAAATCAAACGGAAAAATGAATTTTTTTTCTATTTGGGATTTTGAAACGCCCGTGGGGGTTTAAAAAAAAGTTCCCGCAGAAAATTGTTCATGTGGAATGCTGAAGGGGTTTCTATTAAAGTCCATCAGGATGGGTTTGGGCAAATCAGTTTAAAAGACGGCCCTTTTAAATCAAAAAACCATCTGTAAATCTGACTGAAAAAAACCCTTTTTGTGGGAACAAAAAACCCTTAGTTCATTTCCCAACTTTGTAAAAAAAAAATGAGCAGATAAAAACCCGTGCTGTTATCCCCCGTGAAAAAAAAAAACGAAAAAAAATACCAGCTCCCATGTGGAAAGCCAAATATGCACAAACATTGCCCTGACAGAAGGGTTTAATAGTTTGGAAACAAAAAAACTCAGCTTTCCATGTTTTTTAATATGTTCTGATTGCCCGAAAAGGCAGTTTTTTAAAAATCCCTGTTAAAAAATATGTGTTATTTTAGCTTCACAGAGTGTGCTGCATTATTTGGTTTTTTCTTACTAGTGGAAAAATGTGATATAAAACTGTGGGTTGTTGGTTACAAGTTTAAAATTGATATAGTCAATTTGGGGTTTCTGGTTACTAATTTTTATATTGTTTTAATTGGGAGTTAAAATTTTTCAGGTTAAAAATGTGATATTAAACTGTAATTTCTGGTCATTATTGGCTTATTTTTTTCTAGTGAACATGTGATTTTAAAATTTGGGTTGTTGTTTTGGGAGTGAAAAACATGCCCATTTAAATTTGGGAGTTGTTGGTACTATTGAAATTTTGCTATTAAACCCATGAGAGTTTTTGGTTGCTAAATGAAAAAATATTTTTAATTTTAAAAAAAATTTTTCGGGGTTTCTCATAAAAATTTTTTATTTAATCTGTAAATTGTTATTTAGTTAATGGTGATGCCATATATAGGTTTCCCTTTTAACGTGGTTTTTGGTGAGATTAAGTTCCGCATTTAATTTTGGACTTTTTTTGCAAAAAAACAAATCCCAAAAAAAAATGGCATTTTTTTTTGTTTTTGTGCAGAAAGGCCCTCAATTTTAAAGGGCATTGAAAAAACCTTAAAATTTGGTTTGGGTTATTTGTGAACCCCGTGCTTCATTTTGAGTTGTGGATACTAGTGGCCCGTTTCATAATCTATAAATTAATTTTAACAGGTCATATTTTAAATTTTAAAAATTTTCAGTTACTATTCAGGGATGTTTTTAAATTTTTGTTATAGTGGGGCATTAATTTAAAAATTTCCCCGACAAAAATTTAAATTTTTGGGTAGGTATAAAATTCCCAAAAACCCCCAAGAAAAAGATCAACTCTAACATTGGAAAGGTACACTAAAATAAAACTTTAAATTTTATTTTTGTTTAAAAAATTTACTAAATAAAAATTTTATTTTTTTTTTGTGTAAAATTTTTCCCAAAGTTAGAGTTGATAAAATTTCTAGTGAGCATGTCATATTTAAATTTTGGTTAACCCTTTTTTTTTCAAAACCTGTTTTTAAAACTATAAATTTTGCGGTTTTTTAGTGAAATTTCCCTTTATAAACATGGGGTTGTAGGTTAATAGTGAAAAGGGTTTTATCCACTTTTGAAATTGTAGGTTTTCTAGTTTAACATGTTTTTATCAAACCCGTGAGTTGTAGGTTAAATTTGTGAACCCTTTTTTATCACCCGTGAGTTGTAGGGGTTTCTAGTGAACATGTTATTTTCCCTGTGAGTTGTAGGTTACTAGGGAAAAATGTTATTTCACCGTGGTTGTAGGTTTTTAGTGAAATTTTTGTTAAAAACTTTCAGCTTTCCCGTCAATTTTCTGAGTGCAAAAAATAAAATTCATTTTCTGGTGCTTTGTATTAGAACAAAAATTTTCCCCAAGGTTTTTTGCTGATATTGTCCCCCCACCAAATTTCTTTTTTTCCTTACCCGGTGCTGCACCATGTGCCCCCCTTAAAAATAAGTTGGGGGTTTTTCCTGTAGGAGGGGATACTTAAAGTCCTTTAAAGTGGAGAAAACTCTGTGGCTAAGTTTCCTCAGTAGTGTTTCCCCAAATTTTACTCCCTTCTTCTTCCCCTTTAGTTCCTTTAAATTTTTAAAATTTAAAACCCCCCTCTCTCCAAAAATATTATCCAAACCCCGACTCCTGAAATCTCCCAAATAACCCCTTTCCCCCCACAATGTATCTCCACCTCTCCAGCTACAATGTAAAAGTTGCTGAAGAAAACAAAGGGAAAAAAGCATTTTGTTCCCAAATTTTTGTAAATAAAAGTCCCCAAAAATTCAGGGTTTTTCCTCAACCCTTAGGCTATGTTCACACTTTTCCCGTGGACCCAAAAAAAGACCTGAAAAATAAATCATAAAAAAGTTCAGGAAAAAATTTTTGTCCACTGCCTGTTTAAAAAGAAACTGAAAAAAACGATGATTTTATTTCCGTATTTTGTATTTTTCTTTCAAGTCTGGTTTTTAACCCCATGTATAAATAAAAACTTTTGGGAAGGGGGGTTGTAGGGTCCTAAGAAAGGGGCTCGGGCCCCCTTTTGTTTTTTTCCCCCCTTTATTTTGAAAAAGGGGATGTTTTTTTAAAGAAGAAAAAAATTTCTGTTTCCTTTTAAATTTTTTCTTTCACTTTCCCCCCGTTCCCCTCCCTTCCTCGCAGTCCTTTTACAGTAAAAATTTTCCCCCTGAAAAATTTTCTTTTTCAGAAATTTCACCTTCATATGAAAAACCCCTAAACAGTTTACCAAAAATTCCAAAAGATTTTCTTGGGGCAAAATTACCAGACAAGTGGATTGTGACTTAAAAAAACTCCTAACCCAAACAAGACCCCCAAAAATATTACTACTTTTAAAGGGTCAATTTAAAACCGGGCCCGACCCCCGACCCACGCGACCCCCCATGTGACTTTCGCCGGGACACGCCTGGGATTACATTTACCACCCCCAAAACAGTGACCATATAGTGGTAGACACCGGGTACACAGGCTCCCGTATTTCATATACCACCCCCCAATTTTAAAGGGGGAATTTTTGTGGTTGTTAAAAAAATTGTATGTAGCTTGCAGACCAAAATAAGTGTTTTAAACCCGCTGTTACATTTAGTAACTAAACCCCGGGGGAAGTCTTTTTGTTTTGCGTCGTTCACTTTCCCTTTTCTTCTCCAAAAAGGTTTACACCTTCATGGGTGATTGGCCCCCGGGCCTTAAAACTCGTTTTTTGAGGGTTTTGGGCCCCAAATATCTTAGAATCCTCCCCATTTCCAAACTTTTTAATTTTAGGGGGAAGCCGTCCCCCCCGTTTGGTATATAGGGGCAATGAAGCAGGGATAAGGGGGAAAAAGGAGGTATATGGGGCCCCAGGCAAAGGGATATGGGGGCCCCCAAAAGGGAGGTTTATGGGGGCCAAAAGGCAATATATGGGGGCACTGAGGCAGAAAAATTTGGGGAAATGAGGGGTTTTAGGGGCCCCCTTGGGGGGGGGCAGGGGGGGAAAAAGAGCAAGGGAAAGGGGGTTTTAGGGACACTAGGGTTTTATAGGGGCCCCAGGCGGTTTTAGGGGGGGCCCCGGCAGGTATAGGGGGGCACAAAGGGAGTATTTGGGGCCAAAAGGCCCGGTTTATAGGGTTCATTGAGGCCCGTTTTATGGGGGGGAAAGGCGTTTTTGGGGGCCTTAAAGGGGGGTATATAGGGGCCCCAGGGAAAGGGATTTGGGGCCAAAGGGGAAAATAGGGGGGACGGCCGATATGGGGGGCCACGGGGAGGTATATAGGGTCATTGAGGCAGGGATATGGGGGCAACGAGGCCCGTTTATGGGGGCCCAAAAAAAGGTATATAAGGGCAAGAGGGTAAATGGGGGCATTTAGGCCGTATAAGGAGGCCCCAAAAAACAGGTTTTTTGGGGGGCACAAAGGGAGGGATTGGGGGGACAAGGGGGGTATATGGGGGCACAGGCAGGATTTTAGGGGCAAAACGGCAAAGGGATTTAGGGGGACAGGCATCATATGGGGCCCCCAAAAGGGAGGGATTGGGGGGCAAGGCAGTTTTAAAGGGGAACGGGAACCCGTATTTTGGGGGTCACAAAGGGGTATTTTTGGGGCCAAAAAGGGGAGGGATAAAAAGGGGACAGGCAGCTTTTGGGGGGCCCCAGGCAGGCCCTTATAGGTGCACAGTCAGTATATAGGGGGCCCAGGGCAGGGGAAATGGGGGCCACAGGCAGCATATGGGGGTAAAAGGGAGGGATATTGGGGGCCCCCAGGAAAGGGATTATAGGGGCCCCCAAAGGGAGTATTAGGGGCATTGGGAGGTTTTCGCTTTAAAATAACAAATTTTAATTTCTTTTAAACCCTTAACTCCCCCCCGGGGGAGCGCGCCGTTTTCCCCTTCAAGCCAGCGCTCTCCGGCAGTCCTTCCCGGGAGCCCGGGGGCCCATGAAAGCGTGTGCGCCCGGGTCAGGGGAAACATCGCGGGTTTACGTGATGTAAAACGCGACGCTTTCCGGCTGAGGGCCCGGGGCCGGGGGAGGGTTCCCCAGTGCTTTTTGAGGACCCGGCAAACCTCGCGTTTTAGGACCGGCGGGTCCACCTGTTTGGGGGGAAAGGGGGCACTCGCTTTTCTGCCCCCCAGAAAGCCCTCGCTGTGTGGGGGGTCAGTGGACGCCATGCAGCTTTAAGAGCTGTCGGTCCCGGGCCCGGCAGAGGCCCGGGCCCGGGAGACTCGGGGCCCCAGGGGGGTTTTAAATTTGGGGCCCGGGCCCCGAATAAAAAGCCCAGCGACGCCCCCTGCCATTGGTTTTAAAACCCCCCCCCCCCTACAAAAGGGTATGTAAAGCCAAAATTTTTGTTTTTTATGTAATTTTTTGTAGGGGTTTTTTAAGGTTTTTGGGGCTAATTAAAAACATCTCCTTTTGCCGCTAAAAATTTAGGGGGGTTTTTTTTTGGATTTTGGCCCCCTTATAAACGGTTTTTGCAAGCTAATAAAGTTAACCGTTTCTAGCTTTTTGTCGCTATAAAAATTTGGGTTTTTGCGCAAAAACCTTAAAAAGCGGATTTTAAACAAAAAAAAATGAGGGGTAAAGGATTTTTTAGCGGCAAAAGGAGGTAAAAAATTTTTTTGCGCAAAAATCCGTCAAAATTCGTTAGCGACAAAAGCAAGATAACTTTATTATGAATGGTACAAACGAGAACACATCGGACACTTGCACAATTGATAAGGTGTAACCTGTGGTAACACTCACTATAGGTGGGACTTAAATATCCTGGGTGGGTTTTCATTCAAAAAACGCAACAAAAATCATCTGGTGTTTTACATAGATTTCAATAGTAAATTTTCAGCCCTGCTCTGGCGTTTTTCGCAACATGTTTTAAAAGATGAACAGCAAATTAAACAAGCAGAAAAAAACCTGTGGAGACAACAGAACGTTTTTACTATACAAGTGAATGGAACATCTCTACAGTCGTTTTTTCTGTGCAGTGGAGACATAGCCGTACAATGATGATCTGTTATAGAACAAATAAGGATGTACATGTTACGGATTTGTTGCAGCAATGTTCCGCAGAAAATTTGAAGATAAGCCTGCATGTAAAGATCTGCAACAAATCATGAGGATTTTGGTGCATATTTTACTCCAGTTCAATTCAATGAGGTAAAAGCTGCAATAAATCCACAGAAATGAACATATTGTGGATTTTAAAATTTGCACCACAGGTCAATTTATATACAGAATATTTCTACCATGTGGGCATGGGATTTGTAAAATCCCATCCACATGGCTGTTGCTATAATCTATTGTGGATTTTCTGTGTGCAAATCCACGCAGAAAATCCTTCCCTTGTGCATTAACCTTAACATATATAGACACGCACCCCAAAATACTACCTAGAAATCTACAACCTAGCCCATAAAAACTTGGAATGTTGGGGAGGCAAAAACTAAAAGACTGTAATGGATGTACTGATCCTGAGCTACTGTATATCCTGTACTCTACCACAGTGGCACTAGTGGCACTCATTCTCCTGCTGATGGAATCACTCTTTACTCACATTACTTATCCTGTACTCCAGACCCGGGGAATGTACGGCCCGCGGGCCGCATCAGGTCCTACAGCTCGTCGGATGTAGCCCGTGGCGTACGATGCCCGGGTCTACTAATAGTAGCTCTGATGGCCGCTGCAGCCAGGTATCGCTAAAAAGGCCGCCGCGGGCCGTCAGCACTACTATTATTATCACCTGTACTGTACTGGTGAATTAGGCAGCGAGCAATGAACTCCGCTCACCGCCGCTGCCTCTCCTCGGCGCACACAGAGTAATAACGCTTGCGGGCCCAGGAGCTGCCGGGGAGCGTCCGGCACTGGCGTCATGACGTCATCACGCCCCCAGCCCGGGAAGCTCCTCAGATAGAAGATGAGCGCGCTCGGCCAGGAAGGAGGTAAGCCAAGGTGAGTATTAGTATTTGTTATTTTTAATTTTGGTCATAAAACTATATGCCTGCCTTTGGAAAGCCCTAGCTATCTATATACCTGCCTGGAGCCATAATTATCTATATACCTGCCTGTGGAAAGCCCTAACTATCTATATACCTGCCTGTGCGGAGCCCTAACTATCTATATACCTGCCTGGAGCCCAAAATTATCTATATACCTGCCTGTGGGAACCCCTAACAAATCTATATACTGCTGGAGCCCAAATTTTCTATATACCTGACTGTGCGGAGCCCTAACTATCTATATACCTGCCTGGAGCCCTAATTATCTATATACCTGCCTGTACGGACCCCTATCTAATATACCTGCCTGGACCCTAATTATCTAAAATAACTGCCTGTGGGGAGCTCTATCTATTTATATAACTGCCTGTGGGGAGCTCTATCTATATACCTGCCTGCCTTTGGGTCCCTAATATCTATTACTTGACTGACTGAGGGGAGCTGTATATACCTGCCAGACTGAGGGGACATACATTACATACCTACCTTACTGAGGAGAGCGTATATTCCCTGCCTTACTGTGTCCCATGAGTAAGGCAGGTTTTAATAGATACATCCCCATTAAGTTGCCACAAAATTAATCCCCCAAAACGATTTTTCCCCGTTCACCCTATGTTTTTATTAGTCCGGCCTTCTAAAACCATTGCACTTTCTCATGCTGCCCCATGGGAAAATTAATTGCCCACCCCTGCTGTACTGAGTGGTTTCTGTATAGAACCTTTTTTTAAAATACTAACCGTTTGTCACAGACTTATTTTATCAGCTCATCTGCTTCTCCTTGGTAAGGACATTGGCCTGCCATGCAGCTTCTTCTGGTACTAAAGTTATCTTGAGCTCTGTATCTAGCATACACCGGCGTATCGCAAAAAAACTTGAAGACCCTGCTGCCCCCCCAGCTTCACTCAGGTTTTTAGTTGCTTGCTTCCATCCTAAAGCTCCTGCATTTGGGCGGGTCGATTCTGCGTAGGAGCACATCTTGATGTTGACATCTGTCTCCTTGGTAAGAGCCCTTATTCTACAGGGTGGCCATTTATATGGATACACCTAAAAAATGGAATGGTTGGTGATATCAACTTCCTGTTTGTGGCACATTAGTATATGGGAGGAGGAAAATTTTTCAAGATGTGTGTTGAGCATGACGGCCATTTTGAAGTCGGCCATTTTGGATCCAATGGGAAGAGGGTCATGTAACACATCTTATTGGGAATTTCACAAGAAAAACAATGGTGTGCTTGGTTTTAATGTAACTTTATTCTTATTTGAGTTATTTACAAGTTTATGACCACTTATAAAATGTGTACAAAGTGCTGCCCATTGTGTTGGATTGTCAATGCAACCCTCTTCTCCCAATGCTAGCACAGGCTTCCAGTATCCGTTGTTTCAGATGCTGCACATCTCGTATCTTCACAGCATGGACAACTGCCTTCAGATGACCCCAAAGATAAAAGTCTAAGGCCGTGTTCACACGGCTTATTCCCGACGGATTTGTGCGCCGTATTGAGCGCACAAATACGCCGTGAATAAGGGGCGGGGCGGGGGCGGGCCGGGGCCGGCGGGGGCCGCTCCCGGCCCCCTAGACAATGCATTGTTTACGGCGCGTCCGGCCGTAAATAATGTGCATGTCCCCTTTCTCCCCCCGCAGCGGATTTGCCGAGCGGGGGGGAGCGACGGAATCCACTGTTCTCTATGAGAGCAGTGGATTACCGTAATGACTCCCACGGATTGGGCCCTATTGAAGCGCAAAAACCCGGGGCGGAATACGGCGCCAATTGTCGGCAAATAAGCCGTGTGAACGGGGCCTAATGGGGTCAGATCAGGAGACCTTGGTGGCCATTCAACTGGCCCACGACGACCAATCCACTTTCCAGGAAACTGTTCATGTAGGAATGCTTGGACCTGACACCCATAATGTAGTGGTGCACCCTCTTGCTGGAAAAACTCAGGGAACGTGCCATCTTCAGTGCATAAAGAGGGCAACACATCATCATGAAACAATTTCAGATATCCAGTGGCATTGAGGTTTCCATTGATGAATGAATGATGAATGGCCCCACTATCTTTGTACCCCATATACCACATCATACCATCAATTTGTGTGTCCCAACAGTCTTGGAGGGATCTATCTACTGTGGGTTAGTGTCAGATCAATAGCAGTGGTTTTGTTTGTTAACTTTCACAACAAAGTTTGCCTCACCAATGAACATAATGTTCTGTGTAAACTGAGGCTTCTGTTCCAACTTTTGTTTTGCCCTTTCTGCAAATTCAGTGCTCCGATCTGGGTCATCCTCATTGAGATGCTGCAGCAGCTGGATTTTGTAAGGGTGTCATTTGTGAGTAGCTAATATCTGCCGAAGGGATGTTCAACTGATGCCACTCTCCAGTGACATGCGGCGAGTGCTACACTGTGGGCTCTTGCTGAATGAAGCTAGGGCAGCCACTGATGTTTCTTCATTTGTGACAGTTTTCTTGCGTCCACATTTTGGCAAATCCAACACTGAAACTGTTTCATGAAATTCGGCAAGTAGTTTGCTAACTGTAGCATGGAAGATGGGTGGTCTTGTAGGGTGTCTTGTAATCTGCTGCAATGACCCGGGTACTGCGTTCACCAGACATCAACACAATTTCTATCCACTATTCACATGTTAACCTCTGCAATGGCTGTAAACAAAGAGAAACTTGTAAATAACTCATGAAAGAATAAAGTTACGTTAAAACCAAGAACACCATTGTTTTTCTTGTGAAATTCTCAATATGTTTGATGTGTCACATGACCCTCTTCCCATTGGGAAAATAAAGCTGGAGCCAAGATGACCAAGTTCAAAATGGCCACCATGGTCAACATCCATCTTGAAAAGTTTCCCCCTCCCATATATTAATGTGTCACAAACAGGAAGTTGATATCACCAACCGTTGCCATTTTATTTAGGTGTACCCATATAAATGGCCCACCCTGTAGTTGTTGGTGGGCTGGGTACATTAGTCACTCTGGGATCTGGCACATTTGGGCCTCATATAGTCCTGGCTCATTGCATTTAGTCCCTTGGTCTGTGGCCCCATCATTGGCAGTGACGAAGGTCACCCACCTGCCTCTTCCTGCCTTGCTCTCACTGAGGCATTTTTAGATGGGACATGGTAAGTAGTGCTCATCTCCAAGCATAGTTGCCCCTGAGCAAGAAATCACACTGGAAAGTACATGGTACACTTCTCTGTTTCGTTCAAATAGTTCCAAGCTGGGGCTTCTGTATCTTGGTACTCTACCATGAGCCTTTTCCCACACCATTTTTACTTGAGGAGTCTACATAATGGTCATTTCCTCACAAACCTCTTACAGTTCTTCACCCTTTGCAATGAACTGAAAAATGGTTAAAAGTGAGTAAGGGCACACACACTTTGGAGCATGAAACGCGTTAGTGTTATTTTCCCTCCTCATGTCTCTAATTTACTGGCCACTGCAAACTGTTTGTCTGGCTGGTAAGTGCATTTTCGTAACCAATTTTTAATCGTTTTTCAATAAATTGTTGATATGTTTTTACTGGGAACACCTGTTTGCGTGCTGGATATCTCTACATAGACACTAGGCACACTCCTCTACCTCTGTCTTCAACACTTGTCTTTCACATTCAGGCCACCTGTCTACAAGTTACTGATGAGTCTCGTGCAACACCTTAAAGGAGTTGTCTCACTACAGATATTAATGGAATATTGCTAGGATATGCAATCAATGTCTGATAGGTGGTGGGACCCACACCTATCTCCTAAATGAGCATTTAAACCTCTCCGTTCTGAATGAAGAGCAAGTTGGGACTCTCTCATAGACATGAAGGGAAGTTGTGATCACAGCCGAGCATCGCAGTTCGGCTAAACTTGAAACTCCCATTCAGGTCTATGGGAGAGTCCCAACCTACTCTACATTCAGAACGGAGAGGTTTTGGGGCTTGTTTTAGAGATAGCATCTGTCTTGTTACTATTTTGTGGCCCAGTACCATGCATGGCTTGCTGTCTCTCTACTTCTGTGCCAGTATCTCGTTGTCACACACAGACCAGGAATGTTCAGGTTCTTGTCGCTCAGTTTAGCCCTACAAACAACATGCATGGTGGAAACCTGGCCATTTTATGCGAGACAGTGCCC